>JABEYC010000827.1:0-27015 GCA_013266195.1 Fusarium zealandicum | reverse complement strand
CCACATCGGCGTCTGAGATGCCAACTCCAGTCTTAGCAGCCATCGGGTCGCAAAAATACACCGGACTGATTTGGCTGCAGCGCCCACCCAATTATTCCGGTGTTTTCTTGCGACCCCTTGGCAGCCAAGGGCCTACGCTTGAGCTTCCAACAGCAAGGACGCGCTGTGCTGTAGTCAGTCCCGTGGGCCAGTTCGTGGCGAGAGTCATGTAGAGGTACTCGTCGCGTACATGTGATAACCACAACCGGAGTTGGCTTAGGGACAGGATCCATGAGTGGCAGTTGACCTTGGGTTTCGGCCCCACCGAGGCTGTCGTCCAAACATGGCCAACCTTGAGCGGCCGTGCCTTTTCTCGCGACATTTTGGGTACCTGTCGCGAGCCGATGGTGTCGACGAAGCCGGCCGGGCGGGTGTAGGTAGCGTAGATGTCACGGGACCCTCTCTCGGTAGCTGACGACTGTTTTGCAGTGAACAGCTCGGTTTTTGAGGGTTGGCATGCTCGCCATTGATAGCTCTGGCAATCAATCAATCAATCGGCCAAAAAGAGGGACCTTCAACAAACCTGAACAAGGGACCAGCTCCACCTCGAATGGAGCTTGGCCCCCTGCTTCTTGGGCTTCTGAGGAGCTTCTCAGGGCTTGCAGCACCTTTCACAGGGCAACGTTGTGGGCGTAAACAGCCAGGGAGACATTGGTTCTCAACCTCCATCCGTCCAGACAGACGGCATAGCCCCACCCCTTCTCTCCACCACTACCACCACCCCTCCCGAGTCATTGCAATGGGAGCCAATTGATTTGCCCGCGCAGACGCTTGGGCCGGGCTTGTCCTCGAGCTGCTGATGCTTGCTGCGCTTTGCTACTGGCCCTGGTGCCCTTTTGCAGCTCGTTCTGAAAGCCAGAAAGAATGTGAGGTTGAAAGCTTGCCTGCCACAGTCAGTCCCAGTCCGTCCCAGTCCGTCAGAATTGGTCCCAGTTGGTGTCCCCAGCACGCAGCCGGACAGAGCGCAGAAAAAGAGTGGCAGAGGCTTTTGGCTTCTCGCATGGGCCTAGAAGACTGTTAGACAGCTCCGGTACCCGCCCCCCGGGAGCTGCATCTCGATACCATTGGCCCCCGGCGATAAGTCGTTCGAGGCAGCTGAGATCGCCAGTAGTGGAGGCGGAGGTAACGATATGGCAGTTGAAGGCATGGGAGCTCAGGCTGGTGGTCCCTTGTCGAGGGTTTGTCGTCCACTGTTGTGCGGAAGCATGCACTCCCGGCCTCGAATTCTGCTGCCCACACGCCCTCCCGTAAGAGTTTTCCTCTCTTTCTTTCTTCCCTCTTGCTCTCTTGTTTCTTCTTTTCGTCGGTCGGGCTCCGTTCTCTTGTGCAAGTTCGGCGATTTGCTCCGTCATCTTGGTGTCTGGTCCTTGTCCTGTTGGTGTGCGAGTGTGAATGAGCAAGTGAAACGTTAGTAGGACTTATTATTAGGAGCAGCACTGAAAAGCTTCTGCTCTTGTTCTCGTTCCTAGAGAGAAAGAGCTCAGCTCGGCAGCACCGCACACCACACACACACTTGCACTTGCACACACACACCCTCCTCTTGCCTCTCTCTGTCTCTTGCTCTTTTGCGCTCTCGCGTGGTTGCTCTTAGTATTACTCACCAGTTCTGACGCTTTACCCAAAAGCATCTGTTGCCTCCCACCTTCCGTCTCTTTTCCCTACCTTCTAAAAGCTCCTTCCTCCTACTTTGCTTCCCTTTCCCACCTACCCTCCGTACATCCTTCCTTGCTACCCACCTTTTCCTCCATAGGACCATCCATCTCCGATCTTTTGCTCGCCCTCTACCGATCCTCGACTTTCCAACATTCAACATTCCCAGGATTTTTTTGGTCTGGCTCGATATCAATACTTGAGCTCCAACGACTCGACAATCGCGATCTCACTCGAAGTCGCAATCGTATACGCAACCACCGTCGCATAATTGGTCCAATTTCGAAACAGTTCCTGTAGCAAGCTTGCTCATGCTCAAGGGCAGCTCCTCTTATCATATGCGAGCTGCGCCTTGAGATGTCCCTATCCTTTACTGCTTCAGCATCGTCAATTGAATACGCCGTCCTCCCAAGCTCAGCTTCATCGCAATCTTCTTATCGCTACACAACCCCCGCCAACGATCCATTGCACGTGGTGGGGTCAAGATGCCGCCTCGATCTTCATTAACATCTTCTTTTTCCATCACAGACTCCAATAATGAAGTCGTCTGTCCTCTCCGCAACCAAGACGGCTCCAGTTGCCGCAAGAGATGCATTGGTGTAAGTCTTACACGCAGTTTTCTTTTTCTTTGGCCCTGCTCGACTTCCTGATTCAGCACTTAACCTGCATCATCGTCGTGTCTCACCACCGACCACGCCTATTTACCAGCCAGAGAGATCATCTCGCAGCACCAGGCAGCATCCCGATCTGACTCTAGATTCCCAATCACAGGAAAAAAGATATCGCTCCATGCAGGAGCATATCCGCCGAGCGCACCCCGAACACTATATCTCGAAGCTCCCGGCCACCGAAGAGAGCTTCTTGCTAATGATCAATACTCCGCCGTCGGAGCGCCGCCATCCCGACCAGACCTCAGCTCCAAATGCTCAGGGTTTGTCCCACCCTCAACCCAGCCTGCTCCCGCCTATTGATCACCTTCAAGGCTTTCACGAACGACACAATTATAACCGCGATGGGTCGAGCAACCCAGGCACTCCCCGCCTCATAGATGACCTTGGTAGCGGAGGACCCCCATCGGGCCCTATGCTTGGTACCGCCAGTGCAGCAGCAGCTCTGGCTGAGCTCCATGGCGTCAAGAGTGAGCGGGACATGGATTTCGATAGTGTAAGTTGAGCTACCCCGCCGCCTATCGATAACCCAAAAGCTCGACGACCTGGGCTAACGGTGGGCTTTGGAATAGGAATATTATTCCGATATAGATGCTAGGCGAAGGCCGCGAACATCTATCGAATTGCCGCCTCTCAATCTCTCAAACCACGATATTACTAGCGATCCTTATTCCTCCGCCAAAACCAACAGGCAGCGCGATTTCCTTCCCTCCATTCTTGCAAATTCGCCTCCCGGGAGATCATCAACGCTTCCACCTCTCCAGCGTCCCCTCGGCCCCAACCGACCCCGTAAGCAGTCCGTCACAAAGCGAGGCAGAGAAGCGCACCATAAAAAGAAGAATTCACGTGGCTCTGCAAATGATTGGCTGCGTCGTATTCAAAACGAAGAACGATACAGACCAGGTAATGATAGGAAAGCTCTGTCCGCTGAACCCTCTGCAGATTTTGGGAAGCGATGGGAAGATCTTATCGACGCAGCTGACCAGGCTGCCTCTGCCGCTGGAGATATCGATGAAGACCGTACTCCTGTATGTTGATCACGGATGCAGCTTTCTTCAGCCCGACATTCTGACATTTCCAGGTTCCTCAATCGCCAGTTTCGATGCCCAGGGCGTCTTTGCCGCCTTTCTCCCACCAACCCCAATTTCAGCCGCCTGGAAACTATCAAGCCTCACCCTTACAGCAAGCCCTTACACCACCGTTGTATGGGCAAGATGCTGTGGAGCCGTTTCCATCGGTTGAAAGCGGCGAAAGCGGCGAGAACTTCCACATTGGGTCCCGGGGGCTTTCTAATTCCTCGCCGACATACTCGGCTCAGAACATCCAGATCTACTGTGCCGCTTGTCAAGGGTTTTCCTTGCTCAAAGATTCCTATGCATGTACCGAATGCATCTGCGGCCTCTGTCCGACATGTGTAGAGGTTCTCATGGCAGAGCATGGAGCAAGAAGGAAGTGTCCCCGCTGCGCTACAATCGGCGGACGGTTCAAGCCTTTCCAGCTCGACATTCGATGAATGACTAAATGAGCACACGTTCATTTATATTCTACAAGCGTTTCCTTTACGGGAACTTATGAGGTTCTACATTGATATGGCGTTAGGGCATTTGATGGGAGCAGATGATCTTGCTCCTGAGCAAGACGGCGAATCATGGTCTGACACTAGCTGTGTCGAGTGACTTATTTTCATCGACTTCCATTCATTTATATATAGGGGTATGATTCACATTTAGGATGGGATTGCTATACGGATTTTGGGTAAAGGAGTTTTTCTTTCTAGCTATCACGAAACCCTGGATACTGGGAAGTCTTTTGGTTCAAGATTCAGGTTCCTGGGTCGATGGAAGACACGACTTATCGATCGTTACACATTAGGTACAATTCGAATAAATGGGCGTTCAACGTATAAATACATACCTGTAGGGGTATAAGAGTTCTGGGATATCCGATTACGCGGCAAAAATGTTGAACCGCAGCAACCAATTCCATGACATTTCCAATCTATTGTTTGCTGATGAACTCAAGTTGCTGCTAGCCCGAGTTAAAAACATGAACTCCGTATGCAAACAGCCAAAGGCCCAAAGAACGCCTCCCTGACACTACTTCTTCCCTTCCTTCTCCTTCTTCAACAACAAGTCTCTCACTTGAGCTCGCAAGTTGCGACTGCCGCCCAGCTTGGGCCCCTTGAGGACCTCCTCAGACCCCGGCCGTGCGGGCTGGTTCGTCGGCTTCTTCTTGCGGAGCTGCCGCTGCGCCACGTCCTCGAGGAACTGCTGCCGGAACTCTTGGGCAAGCCGTTCGTCGGCCGCGCCATCCTCGTCGGCGCCGGAGGCGTTGGCGGCCTGTTCAGGGGGCAGTTCGTAGACGTCCACTGTAAAGAGAGGGAGCGGGTTAGTATAAGCGGGTAGAGCGAGGAGTTTAAGAGAATTACGTCGGGTCTCGCTGAGGACCTGCTCAACGAGCTGATCTCGCTTGATGGCATCGCTGCCGCGGCGGTTTCGCGGGCGCCATGGCTTGCCGTCTCTCCCGAGCCGGGGCTTTTTGGCGCGTCGTTCCTGTGTGCCTTCTTGCGCGGCGGCATTGTGGTTTCCCATGTCGTCGCCGAGGTCGATCTCCATGAGGTGGCCCTGCATGACCGCATGGCCTCCCTCCTGCTTCGGCGCTGCTGCCGTCGTCGTCGTCGTTGTGTGTGCGGTATCGGATGTCGGTGCAGGGTGTGTTGTGTTCTGCGAGGAGCTCCCGCGTTCGCGATTAGATAGGCGGGATTCTATGTATTCCATCCTTGAATGATTAATTGTTGTCTTGTGAGGTGTTGGGCGTTGGGGGGTCAACATACATGTGCTTGTCGTTGAGATCGGCCAGCATGCCCGTCTGGTGGGTGAAGCGGTTGGTGACGCTGTTGACCACGGCGTTCTTATCCTGGACATCGTCGGGATCGTGAGGTACGAGGGCGCGCTCGGTGTTGATCTCGTCGTCGGGGCGGTTGGCGTTTCGGAAGGCGACGCCTCCAAAGCGTCCCCTGCGAGCATTTCGCAACTTGAGCGCTGCGGCGACGGAGGCTTCGTCATCGTTCGCGTCGCCGTGGCCGTGTGTAGGTGTCTGAGATGTCCTGTTGCCGGGATCTGGTGTTGCTGCGGCTGGTGGTGATTTGGTCGTCTCTGCGACGGCGGCGTCGTCGTCTTGGGCGCGCTGGCGGTATGCCTTGCGCTTCTTCCCAGCGCGGAAGCGGATGGGCTCCGGGGCCGATTCTCCCGCTGGAGAAGACTCCATGTGTATATGTAAAAGATTAAGAGGCGATTTAGTCCGTTCTGATTGTGAGTGTCATGGCGCAAGAACACCTGTTTTCTCGTATTCAAGAGTTGAAGAACTGCGCTTTGACTGATAGCTGGGTGACATCAACCGGGTCGTTCCTTATCTTATCGCAGGCCGCGAATTATCCGACATCCCACCTTGCCCCTCCAAGCCACAAGCTCAAGCTCTGGCGCGACTCAAGCTATCAGCGAAGGTGACGACTTTCAAGATTCAAACACATCGAGTTGCTGAGATGACGAAACGGGTATGTGATGATTCCATAGTTTCATTGTCTGCTATTGACATATCAAAGGTATACTTTGTCGTTCACGGAAGTGTCCAAGGTACGTCCTGACATACTCAATCATCCCAAGCTCTCAACTGACGTCACCTAGGTGTTGGCTTCCGGTATGTCAAAGACCATTGTCACGTCCGACGAGAGCGCATCTGACCGAGGAGCAGGTATTTCACTCGGGAAAAGGCCCGAGAATACGGAATTACGGGATGGTGCAGAAATACAACAGATAGCAAGGTAATTCCACCGCCATATAAGTCACTGCTCCTCCGTTACTGACTGCGACCAGGTCGAGGGCGAGGTCCAGGGCAGCGAAGAGGTCCTGACCAAGTTCTTCAAGGACGTGGACAACGGGCCAGGACACGCCAAAGTCACAAAGGTTGCAAAGGAAGACCGGGAGGTCGAAGAGGGAGAAAGCGGGTTCGACGTTACGCGCTGAGGATGAGAGGAACTCGACGAGATGAAAGCCGCTTCCTGCAGCCCTGTAACAACAATCAGAATGCTAATGCTTTGCCCAGTCTAAACTGGCTATGCAAAATTACAATACGCCGTAGCTTGCGATTCCACGAGCTATTCAAAATCTACTCCTCGAGCTCTGTTTGTATGAAACCTACGATATCTATCAGGTAGTTGGTTACCAGGGTATTGTTATATGGACATCCACCTGTGACTGCGTCAATTCTGTCACCTGTTCATTGTAATCCGTCAAAAACCCCTGCCACGCCTCTTGATGACCGGCTTCTTCACTGCCCCCTGTGTGACAAATTTCTTGCCATCTGAGCCAATCTTGTTCTTCTTCTGAGACCGCTCCTCTTCTGCCTGCTTCCGCTCCTGGTCCTGCCGCTTGTCGTCGGCCATCTTAGTCTCGATCTCCATCTTGCGGTTGAACTCAGTCTCCGTGATGCGCTTCTCCCGCACAGAGTACCCCTTTTCCTTGACGGAGTAGAAGACGCCTCCTAGGTCGGCCAGCCAGTGGGGGTCCACGGCCGTGACTGTCGATACATAGACCTTGGAGGTGAGGATCAACTCGTGATAAACGATATAGTCTGGCGGATGTCCGGCATAGAGAGCACTGGTTGGGTGTAGCTGGACGCCGAGGTTCGTGCGCAGGTTGATGTATTCGCCCGAGCCCTTGTACTTGGCGGCTTGGTGGTAATATCCAGAGCAGATGCACTTGCGGATCATGTCCCAGTCCATCCCGCAGCTCGTCAGTTCCATCTTCTGCATCCGAACAATGTCCAAAAGTTGCTCGCGGATTTCCTTGGCTCGCCTCAGTGATTTGGGGTGGAGAAAGTGCTTGATACTCCACCCATCCGAATGCCCGTTGGCTTTCCAGTTCGTGTACACCTGAAGATACGTCAAGTGATCCGACTCATGCACCCAGAACTTCTCACGCGCAGCATCGGCCTCTTCCTGCCTCTCCTTGGGCCGGTAGAAGACGTTGGGCACGGAAAGCATAGAGACGATGGTGATCATCTCCTCGCTGCAGCCATACTCGTCTGCAGTGATGAGCAGCTTGGCTAGAGATGGATCCATAGGGAAAGCACTCATCTTCTTTCCTAGCTCTGTAAGCTCACCAAGATTGTCCAAAGCTCCAAGCGCCCATAGATCAAACATTGACGTTGTGATAGTATCCTGCGGGGGAGGGTCCATGAAATCAAAGTCCAGTAGATCCTTGACGCCAAGTGATTTGAGCATCAGGACTGTGTTGGCAAGGTTGGTGCGCTGGATTTCTGGAATCGTTTGCAAGTACAAGTCGTCCTTGTACTCCTTTTCCGAGTAAAGTCGAAAGGCCTTTCCTGGGCCAGTCCGGCCGGCGCGACCCGAGCGCTGTCCAGCATTGGCTTGCGAGATGGGGGTAATCTGGAGAGTATCCATGCCGATCTTGGGGTTGTAGACCTTCATCTTTGAGTAACCCGCATCCACAACATACTTGATACCGTCAACTGTCAAACTAGTCTCGGCAATGTTGGTTGCAACAATGCATTTCCGCACCCCGGGCGCAGCCTTGTCGAAGATCTTGGCCTGGAGGTCCGCGGGCATCTGACTGTAGATTGGCAGGATGCTGAGCTTCGGGGGGTCGTTGAGGGCATCGAGTCGTTTCTGGACCAGCTCGCAGGTGATTTCGATGTCCTCCTGGCCCGTCATGAAAACCAGAATATCGCCAGCACCCATAGAGACGTGGATTGACAGCACTTGGTGGACAGCCTGGTCAACGTAGTCCTCAACCGGTGACCTGTGGAACATGACATCAACTGGAAAAGTGCGGCCGGGGATGATGAACTCGGGAGCACCACCAAAGAAATCAGAGAATCGCTTCGAGTTCATCGTGGCCGAAGTAACGATGAGCTTCAAGTCGCGACGCCTTTGGAGTATCTTCTTGAACAGGCCCATCAAGATATCAGTGTTCAACGCTCGCTCGTGAGCCTCGTCCATGATGACGCATGAGTACCTATCCAAGTCAGGCTCGTTGAGGGACTCTCGAAGGAGAACACCGTCAGTCATGTACTTGATGACGGTCTCTTTGCTGGTGCAGTCCTCGAATCGGATCGCATAGCCAACTGTGCTTCCCAGCCTCACCTGCATTTCTTCGGACACTCGCTTTGCCACACTCATTGCGGCAACTCGTCTTGGCTGAGTGCATCCGATCATGCCCGTCTTTCCATAGCCATCCTCGTGAAGGAACTGGGTCAACTGTGTCGTCTTGCCAGATCCCGTCTCACCCACACAGATGACAACCTGGTTCTCCCTGATGACGCTGAGAAGATCCTCCCGGACCGCAAACGCAGGGAGATATTCTCGTTGTTCCCGTAGAGTCTTGCTCTGACTAAAGTTGCTCGCGCCATCGGTTTTCCTCATGTGCTCGCTGAACTTGTTGCCCTTGTGCTCGCTTTGTTCGGCATCATCCTTGGCAGGTACCGGTAACGCAGAGTCACCGTCCTCCTCCTTTGCACCCATGATATTTCCTAGAGTTGTTCCGGTAATATTGGTTGCCTCCTTGGCCTGTCGCTGGCGTTCTCGTTGCTGTCGCGCTTCCTTGACAACTTTACTGCCCTTTCGACTGAATACTGCCATGTTGCTCTGGGGGTCCTTCACTGCGGGCACCGGTTCGAGTTGCTTGGTGAAGATAGTTCGTCCGTCCAAGAATGGTGGTCGCAAATCGTGAACTAAAAGATGAATTCGGGTCGCCTCGTCGTCGTCAAAGTCGTCAGCTCCCATATCTCGTCGCTGGGCGACACCTGACTGAAGCATTCGGTTCGTCTCCCAGGCATCGTTCTCCCGGTGCCTCTGTTCCCGCCGGGCGTCAAATCGGCTCGACATCTTTTCTTGTCGCTGAGACTCCTGCTGTTGGCTCTCCCAAGCTGAATATGATGCGAAGGGGTTATGGACATCGTCTCCAAAAACATGCCCTCCAAACTCGTCGCCCCCGTACCAATCGCGGTCCAGCGCTGTCGAATCTTCCTCGGTCGGTCCTGGTCCTCCAGGTTCTGCTCGTGGAGGCGTAGGCGCGTAACGTGATTGCGCCCGTGGAGTGGAAGCGCGAGACGACGATCCATTGTGTTGAAACCTTTGATGCGGACGCACAGATTCAAGCCGCCGCCTCTTGGCGGTTGGGTTATACCCGTCATATTCTCGATCGTCAGCCATTTTCGGGCTCGACATACAACCAAGGGGATGTTAGACGAAGCTCGGTTTGGATGAGGCCAAGCGGAAGTTGACACCGCAAAGGAAAAATGAGCTAAGATAAGGCGATAAGATGGATAACGTAAGGCAGCCTACCACGTACTTGTCGAGAGTGCCTATCTTGCAAGGTACAAGGCAGCACGCTCTTAAACTGGTCAGAAGACAACGGTCGTCGTCAAAATTCTATTTGCAAAAGAAGATTCTGTTGATTTATTATACTGCTCAATCGTTAATCTGAGTTCGAGGTTTGATCTGCGGTCATGTTTTGACAGTTCTTATAAGCGCAATCGACAGCAAGCTTCTAGTACAAAGAAAGCATATCAACAATATGGATGTAAGCCAAGTATATCCCATCTAATCATTTCGAAGGCAATACAATTACCTAGTCATACGTGCTGGTATTTTACATGCTCGTGCAGACGTGCTTTGATCTCCATGGATGTGAAGAAGAGACACCACGATCTACTCCTTTAAATGTATCTTCGTGAAGTCCATAGCCAGCATGTTACCCGGTCCAAGATCCAATACAAGAAGTTGACCTGAAATAGTATTTTTTTTCTTCTAAATAACAATTCATTATATCTGGTAGAATTACAAAAGATCAATATAAGATACTTCTGACTTAATGTCATCCCAAGGGTTCTCTTCCCTGACATTTGAGTGTGTAAAGAGCCCGGCGGGTTTCTTATCGATAAACCCCACTAAGAAATTTCTGGAGGAAATTTATCTGGGCGCCCACCCGCACCGCAACTGGCCTTCAACAAACTCCAACATACATCATAGGTATACCCCGACAATCACAATGTCGTCTATGATTACAGCAGCGCAATGGGTCCCTCGGGGCTTTGCCGCGCCCTTCCCCCAGAAATACACACTAGACGAGGCCGAGTTTGAGAGGATAGCGGGGCTTGCAAAGCTTCAGCTCGATGACGCCCAAGAGGACCTGGACGAGGCGCAGGAAGACGCCGCTGAGGGTGGCGCCAAAGTCAACAAGGCAGAGAACGAGGACGACGATGCTATGAAGGACGACGACGACAAGCCTGAACAAAACTCCAAGTATGTTCGAAGAGAGAGCAGCTGATTTCCAAGAAACTAACAAGAGCGTCCAGAATCAACGTTGACGATGACGACCTGAAAGAGTACAACCTGGATAACTACGACGACGACGAAGATGAGGAGGCGGCAGGAAACGGCGAAGGCATGGGCATGTTCGGCAACATCAAGTCGCTGGCATACTACGAGTCGAATAAGGACGACCCTTACATCACGCTCGACGCCGACAAGGAACAAGAGGACGAGGACCGGGAAGAGCTTCAGGTCCTTGCGACAGATAACTTGATTTTGTCGGCCAAGGTCGAGGACGAGATGGCGCATCTTGAAGTGTACGTGTATGAGGACGAGGCCGACAACCTCTACGTGCATCACGACATCATGCTGCCCGCGATCCCTCTGTGCGTCGAGTGGCTCGATCTGCCCGTCAACAAGGCCGGCGTGGACAAGGACGCGACGGGTAACTTTGTGGCGGTCGGCACAATGGACCCCGATATTGAGGTCTGGGATCTCGACACCATCGACTGCATGTACCCGAACGCGATCCTTGGCCAAGGAGGCAACCCGGAGGAGCAAAAGAAGTCCAAGAAGAAGAAGAAGTCCAAGAAGTCCAACGATGAGTACCATGTCGATGCGGTCCTCTCGTTGGCCGCCAACCGCAAGCATCGCAACCTGCTGGCCTCGGCCTCGGCCGACAAGACGGTCAAGCTGTGGGATTTGAACACGACAAAGTGTGCCAAGTCGTACACTTACCACACCGACAAGGTCTGCTCCCTGGCGTGGCACGCAACTGAGCCAACTGTCCTGCTGAGTGGTAGCTACGACCGCACTGTGGTGGCGGCCGACATGCGCGCGCCAGACGCAAAGGCTCCCCGATGGGGAGTGGAAAGCGACGTTGAGAACATCCGATGGGATCCCCATGACCCCAACTTCTTCTTCGTCTCGACCGAGAACGGTGTCATTCACTACCACGACATTCGAAATGCGCCGTCCGACCCTACGGCTACCAAGGCGGTCTGGACACTGCAGGCACACGACGAGTCTGTGTCCTCGTTTGACATCAACCCCGTGGTTCCTGGCTTCATGGCGACCGGTTCGACCGACAGGACGGTGAAGCTGTGGAACATTCAGCCTACGGGACCTTCGGTGGTCGTCTCGCGCAACCTCGACGTCGGAAAGGTCTTTTCCACAACCTTTGCGCCCGACCCAGAGGTTGCTTTCCGTCTCGCCGTGGCCGGCAGCAAGGGCACCATGCACGTATGGGATACTAGCACCAACGCGTCTGTGCGAAAGTTCTTTGCGCAACGTCTGCCGGAGGGGAGCGGGAAGGACGAGGATCGCCTCGTCGGTGTGGGTAACGACGACGACGATAGCTCAAGCGAAGAAGAGGTTGAGGGAGAGGGAGAGAGGCATGATGACGATGATTCGATGGACGAGGATTAGACGAAACCCTGGGCGTGCCGAGGTTCGGGTGTTGAAATCAAAAACAAACAAACTGATATCCCAATCTGGAAGAAGCCGGGTGGGACACAGTCTCATTTCACGATGGTGGCAACCTACCTAGTGAGCACTGACATGGTCATCATATCGACAGCCATGTCTTGCCCGATGGATGTCGCAACGAATAACTTCTTGAAGAAACCACACCGGCGTTCGGAACTGTTTCACAGCGGGAAAAAAAAGTGGAGGGACACATCAATGACCAGATAGACTAGGATAACGGAAAAGGAAAAGTATGATGCAAAAGATCGTGGGCCGTGAAGGGGTGATCGCCCCCTTGCATGACAAGGCTGGATGAGTGAATATCTGCAAAGAAGTCTGACCAGTCCGCGTCATGTCTTTAGTGATTGAATCGTTGATGATCATCTCATCTTCACAGATGGGTCAACTCGTCGTCAAAGGCGCACAAGGCAGTAGGGAGGGCGGTGGCACTGGGTAGTGCGTAACGCATCCTACGCTCACAGACCCTTGCACCCGCCGACTCGGCTTGTGTGTAATTTGTTGCTTAAATGAATCTTTGTGCGTGGTGTCCCAAGACCATGAGAGCAACAGAGAGGGTCCGGGACATGCACTGACCGCATGATGGTGATGGACCCTCTTTGACGTTCGTTAATCGACAGCGGAGGATGGCCTACCCCAGAAACCAAGAAACACCACGGCTTGAACGAGCCGGGGCTTCTGGCTCCCCTCTCATCTCTTGGGAGCACCCTCTGAGAACTACACCAACAGATGAAAGAAGGGGCTGGACAAGGTTGTGACCATGTGTTCGTTAGACGTCGGCGTCAATCACAGAGTAGAGTGATGGTGAACGACTATCAGTCGCTTCTGGACGTGTCCCTGCATCTCGTCACCCCCACAGCTCTTTGGTAGCATCCAGCCAGGCCCGCTTTGTGCAGGGACAGGGAGACGAGGCCATGGGCCTGAAACAGGAGCGATGGCAAGGTCGTCAAAGGCGTCAACACAAAGGATCCAATCAGCGGGGGACGCCTGGTTTCCAAGCGGGAGTGAACCTGGGAATGGCCACCACATGTTGACTTGTCATGCCCTGGGGGACGCCTCAATCTTTCCCCGTCGAGGCCTTGATGGGCGAGGGATCCCAGATGATCCGGGGACTCGCGTGCACGGCAGAGCTTTGGTGACGCGTTGGCGGACACACGCGGTTCATACCTTGGGGAGCTTCATGGATGCCATCCCCAAACCCTTGAGCCCAGTTACTCGCTTGCAGGCTGATCAGGTCAGGCACTTGTCTCGTGGGTCGCTGGAATTCGCAGAGTCGGCTTTGTGCGCTGGCCCGCTGAGGCAAAGACAACTCATCACCGCTGGTCCATTTGTGCGTCTGCGTCGGTTGAGCTAGGCTCAGCTGTCAAAAGTTGGGCGTCATCTGCAGTTGAGTGCTTGCAGCTTGCATCAACCCCTGAAGATCGAGCCAACGGGCATTTCGCTTTCGCTTTGACGCTCACCACTGGTTGGACTTGGGTACCGCGCGTTTCAATGCAAGTCAATGACTGGTGGGATAGCAAAGATGGTGTGAGCATGGTAAGTTGGAGGGTGGGCAACGGCAAATGGCGGAAACAAGGGTTTCCGGAAAGAACCGATTCCGTTACAAACGGTAGAGTGGCAGTATAATACGGTGGCCATTGCAGCAACCACCCACCCGTGTCGGGCTACCGGGGTAACATTATCCATCCATCAACGATCAACGATCAGCGATCAGCGATCAAGAATTCAAGATTTTTCATGTCTGCCCAGAAAGAAGACTACGTGATACTGGCCCTGTACTTCTCACATCAGCCGTGTCAGCGACCTACTGGTCTCGCGCTGACCTCACGATGCAGTATACTTGCATAGTATACCGTCATGAGCATGATGTTTCACTTTGAAGCCACTGCCTGTACTTACAAGCCAAGGCAGAGCTGTGCCACTCGCCCAGGTAGTCACAGATTTCGCCTCGTTATACTAAATGGGGCATTGATCAGATATCAGAGGGTGAGTGAGAACTCGGCGACCTAAACTATCTCTATAGCTACTTCAGTCATCCTCCAGCCAATCATGAAGACTCCCCAAGAACGCAACCGAATCACCTAGTACCCGTACATGTTAGGATCCAAGTAGTATAGGAGTCGGAAACACTCTATTGATTCCTCTGTCGATGAGATACAGCACGCCTTGTTGAACACACGAGCAGAGACCCGAGGCACATCGAGGACATGTCTTGGCAGCTGCACAATATTCAGCTCTGGTGAAGAGACATTGATCTGGTTGTAAGCAGATCGGCAAAGCATGAGACAGGAGATTCAATTGCCAGCGCCTTTATGCATATATAGCCTGATTATGACACGCTATGGTGGTAGAAGGATTGATGCCATAATTACATGGAGAAACGATTAGCTTACCTACATAGTACTGGGTAATGTGACCTACGCTGGCTGACGGCTCTATCCCTTCAACAACTCAAGCTAGAGCCGAGGCGATACTAAGATAGTCCGTTGTATCAATTCTTCCCGTTGCGATTGCGATAACCAGGGCGTCATGCGGCAATTTTTAGAGGTGGATGCACAATGGACTCGGTGGCCGGGGCCGATATCACTGCGAACCGACCAGTATAGTGTTGTAGCAACAGGAGGACGGGATACACTGCTACTGCTATCTTGCTGAGTGCCCGGAGGTAGCACTTGAATCATAGGCAGGGATGGAGTCTATAGCTGGTGTACATGTCTAGCCTCACAGTTCTTAGGTAGTATGATATGAGTAACTGTCATATATCCAACGTATAACCGTGATATCTTTTGATGGTGCAATTTTGCCCGTCAACTCACTCATGTGAATGAATGTACGTACATTGCAAGTGGAGCATGTAGTGTGAGCCGAGTGCCACCAAGGATGTCTGGTGTAGAGGACGGACCCAACGTTAAAAACGTGCTACGAAACGGTTAAACAAAGACCGCAAACTACCTACACAAAGACGGAGAGAAACAAAGCAACGAGTGACAAAAAGAAGGAAAATGAAGAAGAAGAAGAAAAGGACGAAAAAAACGCGGTGTCACGATGGGCCGCATCATGCACGACCTTGTGCTTGTTGATGGAGCATATTTTTCATTGTCTCGACGGAGCATCCGTCTTTGATGTTGAAGCGCATCTCCTATACTATTAGACAATGAAGAATGTGATGGTTGCACGTAGACGTCTGTTTGCGGCCGTTCAAAGCTTGCGGTGAGTGAGTAGGTACCTTAATCACTGTAGCACCCAAGTCACATTGCAGTCGGGTCACAGATGTTGCCATTCAACAAACAGAATCAAGACATCAGCTGGTTTTCTGTTGGCGCCGACCGCGGCCTTTTCTGTCTTGTGCCTGAGGAGGAGAGAAAAGAGGAGACGCTAGAAAGCCACTTCAGTGGACCGATCACCAGGAACAGGGCGAGTGATTATATACGATTGGCCAGAGAGTCACATCTACTCCCACTTGGTCTGTGGGAAGACCCACCTTGGCGCGGGACTAGGATGCGTTGCTTTCTCGGAGCATTAGCCAGGGGCGAGAACAAGGGCTAGCAAGCCTTTCAGCCAATGAGAACCATGGACACAAGTAGCGACATGGGCCCCCTAGCTAGAGCCACCAGGGGGCGGACCGGCCGTTGCAAGTTGGGAAACCACCCTCTTGCACTCTTGCACTCTTGCACTCTTTTACCCCCCGGCAAGCCTTGAAGTTTCGAGAGACAGACTGGACAGACGAGGGAAAGTGCGAAAAAAGGGAAAGGGCAAAAGGATCCATATCTTTGTTTCGTCCCCCCGTCCCCGCGCTTCCAAGTCCTCGCTTCCAAGTCCTCGCTTCGGCACCTCTTTCTCTCCTTCCATCTCCAAACGTCTCTCCTTGACCACGTCGAAAAGGGCTGTGTCTTCTTCTTCTTCTTCTCTTTTGACAAGTGCTTGACCGATTCACGATCGTCGCTCCCTCGATCGTGTTCGATTTCTTCTTTTGTTTTTCTCGGGTCATCTCTTTTTGCCCGATTTTTTTGAGCTCGGTATATCCCCGTCGCAGGATCGATTGAACCTCCCGGATACCGACTGATACACACACCGTTTCGACATTGAACGTTCTTTTACAACAAACAACAAACGATCTTCGCTGCAGAGACAGTGAACGTGAAACCACTCTTTTTCAAACATTCACGACGCAACCACACCAAACGTCGATCTCCTGCTCTAGAAGCTGGAACCTGACCTCAAGGACTGGAATCCTTGTGTCACTACACATCTAACGATACCAACAACAAGACCCTCGCACGACTCTGTCGCAAAATTCACTCAACTGGCATCAACTGGCATCAGCTGGCAAAGATCTGAACCCCCAAAGGACCTTGTCTTTGTCATATTGAGTCAGTGGCACCACGCTTTACGATCCCTCCAACGCAAACGCCTTTCACCATTCACTCGCATTCTTATACGCAACTCACCTCGTCATCGGTCGCTTTGCCTTGCATATAGGCCTCCAAAGAACCTCATCTTTCAATCATCTCAAAGAAAACCCAAAATCTTTCACAATGTCGCTTTCTCGCGCTTTCACCGCCCGCAAGGCCAAGATGGCCGCCCACAACGATCTAGGCGATCTTGTCAATACTCCCCACCGCAGCAACTCGGCCCGCGATAGACAACACCCGATTCTGCGGCATAAGATCTCTGCTCCCATTCAGCTTGTTCACACAACCAACATGCTCTCCTACAACGCCCCCGACATCCCGCAATCCCTTCGCAGCAAGTCATCCCTCCGATCTGTCGAGGACTCTGAAGTGCCCTCGACTGCCGAATCAACCCCGCCGACGAGCCCCGATGTCTCTCCCGTGAAGGAGTGTCCTGGCCCCGAGCCGAACCATCTGTCAACTTATTTCATGTTTTCCGATAAGCCCAGTGTTATGCCCAAGATTGTTGAGGCCCCCATCATTCCCAAACGATCACCCTCGCACACCAAGCAGAACTCGTACGATGCCATCGCCCGCCACCGATCCGCCTCGCGCCTCTCCAAGGACTCGGAACACTCAGTGTCTACCAAGGCCAGCTTCAACTTCTCGCGGTCGTCGTCCACGTCCACCCAAGCATCATCAGCCTCGCTCACCTCTGCTGGTCAGACCCAGAAGCCTACTCCCGCACCGGTGGCTGCGCCTGCTCCCCCGCCTTCCTTCCATCAGCGAACTCTCAAGGACTCGCACCCATTCGGCCAGGAGCTGGCACAGGTCACTGAGTTGGCTGAGGAGTACGGTGCCAAGTCAAATAACAAGGACGATGACGAGGACTCGGAGTACTTCAAGTCCCAGGGTCTCGTCAGATTCACAGCCGAAGACTATCTTAGCGACGTTCAGAGCCTGCTGTCGAGCTTCTTCCCCGAAGTGTCGCACGCCAAACCGACCACGGCGCTATGGATCTGAACGATTGCACAACACCGGCATGCCGGTTTCTTCCATTCGGCTGTATATATTTGATAGACATCTTACGACCATGAAAAGAGTGCGGGGCGCAATGGCAAATAGTCGTGGGCGGGACGACAGTGGATAAGACAAACGGTACATATTGGGCGCTGTATTCAGCGACATCTATTCTGTCTTTGAAATAGGTTTTTTTTTTACGTCTTATCTTTGATGTGGTTCTTGGAGGGAGGGACGAAAAGGATGGGATATCACTACTACGTACGTAGTACAAGTGTCGGATGGCTGGCTATTTTGGCCTGACTCAAACACTGGGCGTTTGAGATGGGATGGGATGGATGGATGGATGGAATACCTATTCCTTGCTTGGATTTTTCACGATGTGTATCTTATGACGTGGATGTTCTCTCTTTGACACGCCATAAACGGCAACACATTCTCTTTCACTTTGATTGATCACTAATAACGTGAACTTGAGGCGTATATTGCCTGGCATTGTGGCTATGTGAAGTTCCTGGTGATTCCCGTGCCAACCTGCAGGGTAAAATGAATGAATGGAGGCGTAAGATGAAACCGGTTGAAACGGCCTATCAATCAGCGATTCCATGCGTGCATCTGCAACTACAAACTTTGTCCGTCCTCAACCCCTGAACATCAATGACAGGGGCGCCTCAGGATCGGAAACACTCTTTTCGAAACACTCTGTTCATATACATCATGCGCGAAATTACATGGCGGAAACAGGACTACTCCGTACGTTAGATTTATGTGTGGCGCCGTCTTGGACGGAAGCTTAAAGCGCTGATTATGGTATGCCACGCGAACGAAGTTCTGCAGGAACAGAGATAGGTAGAGTTCCTGGTGGCGTCTGGATTCTTTTCCTGGCGCCTCTTCTTTTGGCGTTTTCCAGAAATCGAGAGAAGATGCAATTTCAGACTGGAAGGTTTATTCAACTGCCCAGTTGCGAGTTTGTTATTGGGGGGTTAAAGTCAACCCACCGCCTTTGAAACCTCGACTGGCAAAAGACAGAGACAACTCGATAGGGTAAGTTCCATACATACGTGCCTCCCTCAACGACACCCGCCAAACTCCACCGCCACCATGCGCACATCACACCCGTGGTCGCGGGTGCTCTGGCCATTGGCGGAATGGGCGCACACGAGGATGACGATCCCATCAGCGCCGTCTTCCAGGAGTTTGGATCGCGCTTCCGCGAAGAGGCGTCGATACACGTGCGTCGCCGCTTACACAACGAGATCCGCGTCTTCATCGCCAGCTGCGCCGCAGAGCAGCAGCTCCGTCTGGATCGCCGTGTGCCCGACTTTGACTCTTATATGGCCATGAGGGTCGACACCGTAGGCGGCTTGATGCTGTGCAGCCTTGTCCCGTACGCGACGCAAGAGGCGCTCCCGCTGGCGGCGCCGCAGGTTCAGCGACTCGAGAGGCAGATCTGCGTGCTGCTGAGTCTGCTCAACGATGTGCTGTCGCTCAAAAAGGAGCTTAGGACCGACTGTGTTATCAACGCTGTCGCGGCGCTTATGGAGCCGGGCTTGTCGCTGGACGAGGTGCTTGCTGACTTGGAGGGGAGGATGCGGCGTGCAGTGGACGAGTTTGACGATGCTGCACTAGAGCTGCTCGTAATGGGAGGATCTGATGCGGATTCTGTGAAGAGGTATATCGATGGGTGTCGTGCCATTGTGACTGGCACCTTGGAGTTTACGTTTGTCGTTCTTCGCTCTGCCTCTCTTATCCATACTGACAGGTCACAGGTTGACTTCTCCCAGGTACAACATTTCCAAGCTGGTCCAGAAAGATGGGACACTAGAGATTACTCTTTAATTACGCCAATTATTCCCAGTCGAGCTGGAAGCAATGCTGCTTGCTGGCCTCTCGTATGCGCTGGCAATCCTATGTTACAGGCTCCTGTTTCGTATCCCAGCCTCTTTGAGACCGCTGAATCGACATGTACTTGCCCATGACCACTTGGAACCCCATCCAAACAAGAGTATTAATTCCTCAATGATCCCACAGATTTCACGAGCTCCGTGATTGTGACTACTCTGTATCCCTGTCGCTTGAGCTCAGGGAGAACGATGCGTAACATCGGCACGGTCCATGACCTCCGATCGTGGCAGATGATGATGGCTCCCGGATGAGCCATGCTCAAGATGTGTTTTACGTTGGTGTTTGGATAAGGGATCTGAGGATCGTGCGGATAGACGCTTCCCAGCGTGATGCGAAAGCCCTGGTTTCCCAGCAAGTCACGCATCCGCCAGCTGAACAGACCGGAACCGGGTCGGAAGTAGTTGTTGGGGAGGATCTGGCCGTTGGCCTCGTACGCCTCTGTCAGCATCGCCTTGACGAGATGGACCTCCTCCAGCAGCTTTTCGTTACTAAGCGACCTGGAGGGCTCGTCGTGCATTGCGTGGTTGCCAAGCTCGTGGCCATTTTTGACAAGCTTGGTCAGCTTATCTTTGCGGCCTTCGACCTGAGACCCGATCACAAAGAACGTGGCGTGTGCGTCATTCTCCTCCAAAACTTGCATTATCTCGTCGGTGTGTACGGAAGGCGCATCGTCGATGGATAGGGCGATGATCTTCTGGTCGGTCGTCTCCTCAAAGAGGACATCGGGATACCTCCTCCGCAGCCATCCGACGAGGAAGCGAGGAGGCTTGTACACGCAGTAGGCGGAGTAGAAAGGGAAGATGAGGAGGCCCACGAGAACGACGAGAATGACGAGGGTAGCCATGCGGTTGCGCCTGACCCTGCGCCGGAGCTGGTTGGGTAGGCGGAAAAGGGAGAGTCGAACCATTTGGGCATCTAGCTGGAAGTGAGGCAGCCGGAAGACCCAAACATGAGACTGTGTAGCCCGCGCATGCTCCTCGCGAGCCCGTCGATGTGAAAGTTGGAGGTTGGAGGTGAGCGACCGGCGTGGTGTTGCAGAGAAAAAGATTAGGAGCGAAAAGGAGGCGCCATGCTAGCTTCCTCATGGGCGCGCCTCATGCACACACCGCACCTGCTTCCGCTTGCGCTTCTGCACAGCGCCTGTCCTGGCCAGTCACGGCAGGACGGATAGGCGAGGGCCCGTGCCAACAAGCGCGAAAGGTGGATATCGAATGGCTCGTGCACAGGGCTGAGACGCGCATAGCCCCGTGGCACAGGGAGGCGCCGCACCCTACGAACCCATGTCCGCATTCACCTCCCTCAACACCATCCCCAGGCCATGGGTTCCGTCCAAGATTGATGAGCGTTTGGGGTGCAACGCACATGAACGCGTCCAAATTTGGCAGCCGAGTCGCGCCTAGCTTTGGCGAGCTGCAGGGGCACCGCGCTTACGCCACGATCCCCAGGGAGGGCTATCGGGCACTATGCGATGGCCGACCATTTCCGTCTCGTGCCTTGGCCTGCGTTGGTGCACGGGCTTCACGGGATGGCTTGGCTAACAGATGGTGCCAGTTTTGGTGTTCGTCGGGAGGGCTATCTCTCATGGTACTGCGTTACGTGTAAGTGCGATGCTGGAGACGAGTGTCTGGATCTAGATCTTGGCTTTGCAGTCAAGCGGAGACATTGAAACCCCACGGCTCACGCTTGTTGCCTGTACAGTTGTTTTCTGCGACAAATTGCTGCGACGCCTACTCTCGACGTTTATGCCAGAATAATAGGCTTGCGGTTAAGATAATGCTCCTGCTATTTCACCTTGGTAAAGAACAATCATCTCAGCGATGCCGTCATCTGTGGCAGCACAATGTGTGTGACAACACTTCTATTCTCGCTCGCTGACGAGACTTGCTGTTGCTGCAGCTGTGTCAACATACTCCTTTGTCCTACAATGACCTTGACGTTCGAAAAGCTTATTTCAGAATATTGCTTGCATCACGACATGCACCTCTGCGTCCTGAATCAATGGGCTCCCTCAATCAGTCGGAGTTTGCTTGTATGCAACTTGGGCCAGGTTTTGGTTAAGCGCCAATTCGATCTCAGTTGGCTATGCAAATGCTCCTAGCGGCAAAGCTTTGGAATACTTCGAGTCAAACTGGGATTGAATCTATTGTTGATACTCAACCAAGCCTAGGTTGGTCCCGGCGGCCTGCGGGACCCCTGGAACATTAGCGTCTTGTCCCTTGTGCTTCTATGCTTCTATGCCGCTTCGGGAAAGCATGCTGACGCGCTTGCGCCGCGGCTCCCAAGATGCTGGGGTCAATCCCAGTCTCTGAGAGATGCTGCACGGCCACACTCGAACCCTAGTCGGTGATGCCGACACCTGATTGGACGCCTTGACGGCCTCCCGGAGACACCGCGGCATGCAGCCACAAGCGCAGATGGGGCGCGAGGTTGCAGAGGCGTCCCAAGATATACCAAGGAACAGATGCAGCTTGGTTTTGATATATATCAGGATCTCGAACACGGTGTTGAAGATGAATTATCAGTCGCATCATTGTGTGTGTGTTTCACTCAGCTCGTGGTCCATCACTTTCAACTACTACCAAGAGCTCAGTACTTGCAACTGCTTGCGCAACCAAGCAACGACTTACACCCGTCCAAGTGCGAGTTGCCATCTACATCGCCCGCAAATACCATCCTTTGACGGCAATTATGGATCGCCCAACAGACTCCAGATACAACCGCACCGAAAGCTCCAGGCAGTGGAGTGACGAGGCTGTCCGAGGAAGCTGGGACTCGAGCTATCAGAGAGCTTCAGCAGCACCGTCACCGCGGGACCAGACCTCTTCCTGGAGGGGAGCAAGCCCCAACTCATACGACAGAACGCAGACCAGGGTCAGCCAATGGCTCGGACAGCAGTACACGCAGGATCCTTCGCGGGCTGTAGACGCTGTAACCAACCTCACGACTCCGACGACATCGCCTGCCATCAGCGACTCGGCTTCCTTTCCGTCTCGGACAACGGGCGACTCGTACCAGACGCACGCTGTGTCGAATGACTTTATGGCACCTCCTCCGAGGACTTCTGTGCCTCATCGGCAATACGACCATGGTTCTTCGTCCTACTCGCGAGAACCGACTTCTCGTGCCGTCGACTATCGCCCTGTTGAATACCGGCCCATGGAGCCTCGCTCGACTGAGCAAGACCTGCGCGGTGTAGGCGCGTTTGCAGACACGGACAGCTCTCGGTATGTTCTCATTCCTCCATGGCTCTATATGCATGTCAACTTACACGATTGGATAGACGCAGGGTCAAGTACACGCCTCTCAGCAACTGGTTCGGCCTCTGGCTCCCTCCTCACGATTGAGAGGTACCGATTGGTACTTGAATGACCCGAGATACTCAACTTCAACTTCTCTCACTACAGACTGCCTTCTATTCACCAACTCTCGACAAACTCCAAAAAAAACTAGACGTTGGTACGGCGCTTTTTTTTTCTGTCAAAGATTGAGATTCTCGTTTTTCTTGTTTCATTCTCTCTCTCTCTCTCTCTCTCTCTCGCGTTCTTCATCTCTTTCTTCCGGGGCTATTAGGATCTGGCGGCTTGGAGCTTTACGATGCAGCTACGATTATAAGGCTTTGGCGTTCATTCAGGACGATACCTTACACTCGCTTGGCAGACCAGTCGGTGTCTTGAGTGTGCTTATGACATATCATTTTTTTGGGGCACGGTTTGTTTTTATCTGTTTCTCCTCTTCTTCTTTTTGTCTTGAGTTATTGTTGTTGTTTCTGATTCGCTACATTCGCTGCCGTCTCATCGGCCTTTTCTTTTCGGAGGGGATATTCATTATTTCTTTCGTCTCACATCATCAACCGTCTTCTTCTTTTCTACATCCGTGTCCGATCTTGACCTGTCTATTTCCTCTCTGTCGTCTCTTGAAGCTTATGACTCTCCAACTTATAATCCACCTTGCCTTACTGACTTGCTCCTTCTTTTCTCAAAGCCTCGAGGCCTTGAAGAAGATCCTCCTTTAGATCCTCCAAACCCTCAACACCGACGCTCACTCGTAGCAATCGCTTATCAACGTTAGGGTCCGTCATGGCACGCCATTCAATGAGACTCTCGACGCCGCCCAGGCTGGTCGCGTGGTCAAATAGCCGCAGCTTGTGCGGCAGTCGCTTGGCAACATCTCCATCACGCAGCCATAGCGAGAAGACGGGCCCGTAGCCGTTGGGCATCTGCTTTCGCAGCCAGCTATCTTCTACACCTGCTTCAAGCTGCAGGCTAGCGTGTTGAATATGCTTGACGAGTGCGCCGATAGGAGATGACGAGTCCCTCTGCTGCTCAGCGAGCCAGGTGACTAACGCAGTAGCCGTGGCACTCTGGCGAAGGACGCGTAGCTCAAGGGTGCGCAGTGAGCGGATGCCCAGCCAACCCTCGAGGCTGCCCATGACGGAGCCAAGAAGAAGACGATCATCGAGCAGAGCGTTCTCCCAGTCCTTGTGCTTGGGGTTGACGGACAAGGTACCGCAGAGCATGTCGGAGTGGCCGCCAAAGTACTTTGTGCCGCTGTGCATGACAACATCGACATCGTACTCGAACGGGTCCTGCAACGGCGGCGGCGCAAACGTCGCATCCACGGTGAGATAGGCGCCCGCCTTTTTGGCCTTTTCAGCATAGGCGGCAAGGTTGCGAGCCTCACCGGTCGGGTTGAGGGGAGTCTCGACGTGGATCACGTCGCCGGGCTCGAGGTCCTCGACGGGACAGTCAAGGGGCAGCTGCTGGAGGCCGGTGAGGCGGTTGAGAATACGGATGACCCCGTGGCAGCCGTGGTAGCCGTCACCGATGGCGATGCGCTTGGGGTTGAGGTGAACGAGCATGGCGTGGAAGGCAGAGAGGCCGGAGCAGTAAGTGATTGTCGGTGCGCCGAGGAGAGAGGTGAGGACGGCCTCGAGACGGGTGGTGTTGGGGCCGGTGGCTCGGGAGTAGACGTGAGAGTCTAGGGGAGCACCGGGCTGTTTTGAGTCAGTATGTCATGTCTGGCAGGCTATCTATCTCCCGAGTCCAGCATTGTGTTCCATCATGCTCCATCGAGGAGTGCTGAACACGACATAATAGTGCTGAACTCAATGACGGGATGGAGTACAACTTCTCACTAGATATACCGAGTCCACACTTACATCAGTGTTGTCCCAGGACCTGAGTTGCTCCGGGTCATCGCTGTAGCGAAACGTGGTGCTGACGTGCAGAGCCGGCGCAACAGCCCGGTGGGATTGGATGCCATCATCGGCATGGACGGCGCGCGATGCCAACGACAGCCCGGCGAGGCCGCTCTCACGCCCCGAGCGGACCCCGGCGGTGCCGTTCGGCACGGAAGCAGCATCCGCCAGACTGGTAGGAACCTCGTCAGAGGCCATGTCGATCTGTCGTCTCTCTTGGAGGTCGTATCCCGTCTTTGAGTGAGTTGTGCAGATTGAACAGTGAGGGGCGACTTGAGAAACTCGGAAACCCTCTGTCATCAAGACTTGCAGGGTTGTTCAACAGCCAAGGATGAAGCCGTTGTAGAGACCAAAGAGAGGGTGAAATACGACTAATTCCCAGGGTTTCCGACAATGACTGATAAATGTCAACCAGACGGTCCTACCAGCAGCAGAGCGGGGCTCTTAGCTTCCATTATCCAACAATTAATTACAGCACGCAATTAGCAGTGGATAACAGAGTCGTGACGCCTCTCCAACCCCTCCGTCATCGGCCGCGGCTACCATCCGCTCGATACTTCCATGACGAGCCAATGGCAATTAGGGGGGTTTAAAGCTCAGACCAGTGCTGATTGAACGAGTCACTTCCAACCTACGCTTGGTCGTAACTTACCTCGTTGTTTATTGTCATTAGCGCCGTTGACTGACCCTATCTCGACCTCATTAACAATTCTGAACAGGCCCATGGTGGGGAAGCACCTGTTGGCCTTTGGCGCAGAAATCATCATATGGAGGTAGGTACCTGGTAGGCCAGTAGAAAGCTGAATGTATACAGCGCAGAGCATATGTCTTTTCATTACCATTATGTAGCTCATATCTGGTCCTTCTCTTCCTGCAGGACATAACCCTGTCCTCCGCTGCTCATTTGGCAGCCTATACACGTGCATCCTTGAGGCATCTCCCATTGAGTCCGTCAGAGCGAGAAACCTCGACTCGTACCCGAGCTGCGCCCCAGTGCAGTACCATAACGAATGCGTTTCTAGCCTGGTTCCAAACCGATTGCCGATAACGCCGGTGCAGCAACACGAAAACTCCAGGTATCTCTAATACATCGTAGAACGTAAAATTTTGATCATGATTCTTATTGCATTTCCTGGCCTTCGGACGACACAGTCACCTTGGGTGGCGCGTTGTCGATAGGGTTGAGTTCTGCGCCCTGTCCGCTCTGGGCTCGCTTGCGACCGTGCATAAGGAACCGGGAGACGGCAGGCGACTGGCTCGAAGTGTCCTTTTCTCGAGATTCAGAGAACTTGGAGAAGAAGCCGCGCTTCTGGGGTGGAGGCTGAGGTTGCTTGTGATCTTCTAATCCGACATCCTCGAAACGTTCTTCGGCGGTTGGTGGCTGCCCGAATGATCTCTCTACCGCCGATCTAGGGAGACGAGGGAGCCGAGCCGAGTCGAGGCTCTGACGCTGGGGAAAATCGGGGTTGGATACTGGTGCTCGGGCGGAAATATCCTAACGTGAGGGTTAGTCGTATGTTGGAGAAACAGCCTGGCGCGACAAGGAGCACTGCAGAAGAGATAACCTACAAATGATCGTCGGTAGGAATCGAATGACTCGCGCGAGATGGAGAAGTGCTCAATATCGCCGATGCTACTACGGGTATCGGTCGAGTTGCGGGTCGAGAGGTACTTGCGAGGCCACTGGGCCTTGTCCTCGGTTGGAGATGGCTATGCAGAGGGTCAGTTCCAGGGCTTTCTTGTGAGAGATTGGGCTCTGAATTCCAACTTACAGGAAGATAAACGCCGCTGTCATTGACAACTATTGCGCAAAAGAAGGAATGTTAGCCAACCTGGTCTCGTGACTGGATCCTGTCTCTACTGTACTGTACCCCTCCCCTCACGGACCATGATCGATCGAGGTAGAAGCAGGGAGCCAAGACGTACCACTCATCTTGTACTCGCCATTATCGCGACGATTTGTACTTTGAATGCTGAGGACAGACGTAGACTTTGAGCCAACAGTGCCAACCTTTTCAAAGCCGGGGGGTGTGTCAGGGCGCTGATTCTCATCCTGGACAACGACACTGCCAGGGCGGCGGGCGAAGGGGTTGCGGATAGGCATGGCGGAGGGGAAGAAAAGCGGTGGGAGCTACTGGAAAGTGATGATTGATTTGGTGTTTTTGCGAAAGATGAGGTTGAAGGAGACAAGATGGATAACGTCTAGCGTCGGATACGAGAATCTTTAAAATCGAGAATATGGATACACGGCAGGAAGCAGAGGGGAAGGTGAGATGGGAGGAGGGCCGGGGCCGTTTAATTGACTTTGAGTGGCACAAGAACCGGGGA
>JABEYC010000826.1:0-70088 GCA_013266195.1 Fusarium zealandicum | reverse complement strand
CGCTGCCCCCATGTCCCCGGCTCTGATCGACCTCCGTGTCGGTCACATTCTCAAGGCCATCAACCACCCCGACGCCGACTCCCTCTACGTCTCCACCATCGCCGTCGGCGACCAGCCCGGTAATGACGACTACGTCGAGTACGAGGGTCAGATCTGTCGTACCGTCTGCTCCGGTCTCAACGGTCTGGTACCCCTCGAGGAGATGCAAGGCCGCAAGGTCGTCGTCGTCTGCAACCTCAAGCCCGTCAAGATGCGCGGAATCAAGTCGTGTGCCATGGTCCTCGCCGCGTCCCCCAAGGTCAAGGAAGGCGAGGAGGACAACCACAAGGGCCCTGTCGAACTCGTCGCCCCCCCTGAGGACGCCAAGGCCGGCGACCGCGTTTGGTTCGAGGGCTGGGAGGGCAAACCTGAGGGTGTCCTGAACCCCAAGAAGAAGATCTGGGAGACCTTCCAGCCTGGCTTCACCACCACTGACGGCCTCGAGGTCGCCTTTGACGCTGGCGTTGTCGAGCAGCTTGGCAAGACTGGTCGTGGCCGTCTTGTCACTGAGAGCGGCGGCCACTGCACTGTCCCCAGCCTCAAGGATGCTGTTGTGCGATAAGTCAAGAGATGGGAACATGTATCGTAGACTTGGATGAATCAAAGACGATGGACCAAGTCGATCAATATTGATAAATCTGAGGCGCGGAGCGTCAGTGTCTTCATCCATATCTGACGAACCAGCAGAGAGTTGTATGCTTGTATAATTGTGAAACTTATATGTATACTTGTTGTACATATTCACATAGCCATCATCTGGTCATCGCCCCCAACAGTAATATACAGAATATACACCTCCTCGCCCTGGTATACAAAGAGCAGCGCTCAGCTGCGACACACCCTTTTATCCGATGCTTTTTAGTGTTTTCGCTGATGAACTCCTTTTCCTCTTGTGAATAACGCCAGAAATATCTAAGCAGATGCACTCAAACTCCTCAGGCTCCCATCTCCGTTACAAGTGCGTGCCTGCGTATGCCATGACGGGCACATGCGTAGTTGTACATTACGTGACCGTTGATTCCTCCAAGGTCACGAGAAAAAGTATTTACTCTCTCGAAGGCGTGACACGTCAAAGTCACCCTGTCGATACCAATTAGCACGCGGGAAAATAGTTGGAAGATTAAGTGAGGGCATACCTTTTTGGGGAGATCGGGGAAGGAAAGTGGAAGCCAGATCGAGATGGATGTCCTAGAGGGGCCTAAGGGCAACTGCTTCTTTGGCGTGACGACTAGAGACTCGAACGAGGTGTGCTTGAGGTTTTTCATGATACTTTCAAAAAATTCTGGGTTGATCCCGGATGTCTCCCTCATGTCTTGCACAGCCTCGCGCACCGTCGCATCACCGTCGGCCTCAGTTTCGGTAAAGTCTCCGAGACCAGCAATCTCCTTGCTCTCCTTGCGCATGTCGACATCCTCCTCGGTGGCAGCCATTTCCTCGTAAACCGAAGCCGGGGTGACAATCTTGCTTGCGGCCTCCAGATCCCAAGGGTTGCCCGAAAGGAGCAAAGTGTTTCGCCTATGTTCCAATAGAAGCTCTTGCCTTAAGTCGAGCTTGCTGTTCTTGCGAAGCTCTTTAATCTTCTTGGCAACAGGGCTTGTAGAGTCAATGCTCATCATGTAAATCGAGCCCTTGTAGCGTGCCTTGAACTCGGCCGCCAGCCGAGCAACGACGTCCTCCTCGTGGATTCGAATGAAAGCATCTCGGAGCACGCCGTTCATTACATCGACGTCCGAAGCATGTGTCCAGAAGGAGTCGTGTACGGCGGCAAAGTTCAAGCCGAGTTCATCACACTTGAGCGCTGAGAGCAACATGTGGCTAGCATCCAGTGAGTGGATGAAGTTGGGGGGAAAGCCTTGAAGCTGCTTCCTTCGATTCACAGGATCGGTCTGGTCGCTGGCAGCGTACGTGATAGCCTGCATGCAGGTACGGACCTCCCGCATACACGCCTTGCGGTATGGCTGCACGACAGGCATTCGCAGCGGTGTAGTCCACACAACAGTGGATCGGAACTGTTGTTGTAACGCCTCTCCATTATACTTCTTGGTGTCGCCATTGTTCACAAGATCTTCTTCAATCTGATCGATTTGTGCTGGGGTCAGAGCTTTGCACACTCGTCCGCCGATTTCGCCGAGCCAGTACTGAATGTCGTGAGCGCCGCGGAACATGGTCGCGAGAGCGTTGAAGATGTGTTTGGCAATGTATGTCGCGAGCAAAAGGTGAGGAACGCCTTCCTGCTTGTGCAGATCGGGGTAGATGCTGTCCAGCTGCTTGCAAACCTGCTTCTTGGCGCCAGCAAATGTGACACCATAAACATTGGTCATGACAGTTTGCTTGACAACCTTGCGTGTAATCTTGCCTGTGCAGATCTGTGCCAGACGGTTCTCGGACTCAGCATCCTTGGCAATCGATTGCTTCACCAAGTCGGCGACGGCCGAGTAAACGTCCGCTGGTCGGCTCCCCGGCATAAGATTAACCTGCTGTGCACCCCAAGAGTCACCGCCCAAAGCCGCATAGTGCTGCAGGCCATTGCAGGTACCATCCTGGTGCACTGGGAGATGGGAGATAAACTCGGCAGGATCAGGCAAATCATGAGCTGCCTTCAACTCGACGCAAGCGGCCAGACACTGCCAGGGATCCTCGCCCTTCAACCACCACCGGCTTCCATTGAGAGGGTTTGTGGCCGACTCGACGATGTTGGTAAGGTTGGCGGTAGTGAACGCTTCCCGCTCATCAAAGCTGGCTTTGTCATAGCCGTAGACGTTGGCCAGATGGATCTTGAGCCACCTCAAGCCGGTTACACCAAGCCGCTTGCCATTTGCAAACTTCAGGAGAGCGCGAGTATGGTCCGCTCCCATGTGGTTCAGATAGGTGGGGAGCGGATAAGCACGACCACGATAGTCAACGTTGTGGGGGAAGTAGATGATCTGTTTGCGGAACGCTCGAGCAATCTCAAGTTGAAGGTTCATGTAGCATCTCTGTGAGTGCAGGGCGGCGCGTTCGTTTTCGACTGTCTTGAGCTGTCGGATCCACATTCGTCGGACAAGAGGATCGTTCGAGTTCGCTGGCTCAGGTGGGCTCTCCAGGTCGGGTTGCAATGCTGGCATGTTGGCAATTTTGTCGCCAGAGTTCCAGGCCTCCACCATGACATCTAGCAATTCGTTGTTGATCCTCCAAGGTGTCTTTCCTAGCACATCTAAGCCCTTAAACACCTGATCCATATCACCACGTTTGATAGCTGCTCTGGTGTAAAGCTTCTGCTCCACGTCGCCAGCCTTGAGGCGGATGAGGCTTGACTTGCTCCGCAAGAAGCCTCCTTCGTTAATTTGCCTCCACGGTTGAGGCTCGGCGACCATAGGCAGATGCTTGGCAAGGAAGTCACCCATCGGCTCTCGCTTCAACTTGTCAACGAGATCAGGATTCATAGTCAGTACTCCAACCTTCTTGCCCCTTCGTGGTTGTTGCATGTGAGAAAACGCAGGCTGAGATTGGCTAATCCTCTCCTTGGTGATTGGGTGTGCTCTGACGACCTCGATTTTGGCCGTCTCAACAAAGGCCTTGAGGAGAATGGCTCCAATTCGAAGTCGAACTGACACACTCCATGACTTGGGATCGGTATCCTTCTTTTCGACACCCAAGGGCTTGTCAGCGTCTGCAATGATGTCTGTTTTGTCTGTCTTAGCTTGTTCGAGGGTGCCGGTGAACTCGACTTTCCGGAGACGTCGGCGCTCCTTCATAAGTTTCTCCGCGGTTTGAGCCCGGATATCCTCTTGCGCTGCTTTTGCCACGTCGGTGACCAAGCGGATCAGAACCAAGCCCTTATCCATACCAATCAGTGCACTGGTGTTGAGCACGGCAAGAATAGTGACTGCAGCCAGTCGACTGGGGTCGGCTGTGCGGAGAATGGGACCATACACGCATCGCTCCAGGTCCTCTTCAGACTTTGACTTTCTGTCTTCGGCCTCATCGATAATGGCAATTTCGTCTTTCAACCGCTTCTCCAGCGCCTCGAGCCAGCCCTTAAGGTACCCAGCGATATTACCATCCTCATCCCGAGCCTTGAGCGAGGTGTTGATGCCCATCTTATCCAAGTGTTTCTTGGCACTTCGCCATTTATTCATGGCGACATCAATAGTATCCCGCTCTAGACGAATCTGGAACTCGCGTTGCTCTGCAGGAGACAGCTTTGAAATGTCAACGTGTTGAAGCTCATTCATCAGGGAAAGATTGGCCTTGAGGGAGTTGAGGCTGTCTCCACGCTGAGGCGTCGGCTTGACTTCGGGAAAGGCATCGACCTCGGATGCTTCGAATTCTTCGCCGAGTCTTTCATCCGATTCCACATCTTGTTCGTCTGGTACAAGAGACACGTAATCGTCCTCGGATTCGGGGGCAAAGCTGTATGTGGGACAGATTTCGGTGATGACACCCAAATCTTGATCGCTGAGAATATCGGCCATGCTCAGAACACGCAACCCAGCTTCGCCAGGAGCCATACTCATGTACCGGTTGACGAGGCGCTCCAACCTTGCTCCGCGCTCAGAGAGTAGAGAAGCTTTGAGCATGCACGCAATAGTTTCGGCGGTCTGCGGCATGTGTTGGTTTCGTATTTGAAGCTCGTACCATTTGTGGAGTTGTTCGGCTTGCTTTCGATCGGGGTTTGTTCGCATCTGACTGAGCGACGCGCGCAGATACTGGTTGTGCAGGAGAATTCGTTCCTCGGCAGGCACATTACCCGTGAGTTTCATCCGTTTCAAAATCATAGCCGCTCTCTCGAGTCTACCGACGTGAATACAGGCATCGAACACGGGCAACATCTCTTCGACCTCGCCGGGGATACCATTGATGTTCATCTTTATGTTCGACCGAGGCGGAGACGGTTCGGGAATTCTCAAGGGGTTCAGAGGACCGTGAAGGTCGAGGTAGGAGGGAGATTGTGTCTGGAAGGTCGGCATGCCCGTGCCGGCCATATGGTTGTGGACATCGCTATAGGGAGAGCTGCCGAACTTGAAGTCTTCGACAGCTGTAGCAAGGCTCCTACCGTGGGCAATATTATGGCTTGAATCTGATCCTCTGCGTTTGCGAGGCTGGTACTGCTGGGTGACAACGCAGCGTCGCCCGAGGTTGGATGTCGCGACATGCAGCGGCAAGCATCTCGGGGAGAGCCCAATCGGCCTTATCGAAGCAGCTTGTTGGAGGGAAATGCTCCTCCGGGTTTGTCGTGCCAGCATTGTGGTTGATTTGAGGGGTCAAAGGTAAAAGAGTCGACGGTTGGGAGAAGGCAAAAGTTGCCAGGCGACAAGCTCAACAGGCGGTAGCTGCTGAGACAAGTACAGTATTAACACATTAAAAAGACAGGCTGTAAACGGAGGGAGGTGTTTCTGAATGGGTAAGACAAGTACAAGAGGGAGTGTCGTGGCGGACTCTGAGGACACCTGCGATCCTGTCGGTATCCTGTCGCGTGAAGCAGGAGACGATAGGTTAGCAGTTCAGCTCCAAACTTTTCAGCTTAGGTCAATGGGATCCATTGTGCTGAGGTGGCGGAGATGAAGGGTCACGTGCACTTGTGGCGACCACCTAGGGATCTTCCTTTCTCCACCAGGGGTATTCTAGAAGCCGAGAGAGCTTGGACTACAGGCTATCAACGCCTTTCTCCACTTGGCTTGGCCTGGTCTTGACGAAATTGCGAGCTTGAAGGCTCGACATTCTTTTCGAATTTGATTCAACTTTGGGTTCTCCGATTCTTTGCTTCTGACTTGAGAGCAGGGAGAAGCGCGCAAGATGATTACCCGTCCTATGGCCGCGACATTGAGCTGTCGTCAGTGTCAGTCGACAATTCTCCGCGCAGTGGTCTCGCGACCAACAGCCAGTTCCTTTCGCAGTTTGCCACAGCTTCGGTCACGACAGCTTCCGATTTTTACCAAGAGACTCTTCTCTGAGAGCAAGTCAACCGAGCCCGCCGACGATAACGAGACGTCTACCGCAGTCCCACCCGAAGACATCTCCAAAGCGACAACCTCTGCCGAGCCCCGTAATACGCCCTGGTTCCTCGACGTTGACCCGCCTCGACATCCCCAAAGCCAACATGCGGTCGACTTACCCAAGATTCCGGAAGACGCACCGGAAGTCCTCGAGCCAATGGTGAAATACATCTTTGAGGATATGGGTCTGGACGAAATCTCTCTCCTAGACATGCGAGACCTCGATCCTCCCGCTGCCCTTGGCCCCAACCTGATCATGCTGTTTGGAACAGCCCGCAGCGAGCGACATCTTCACGTCGCCTCCGGACGATTCCAGCGATGGCTCCGAAAGAAACAAAGCATCGACGCAAGAGCGGACGGCTTGATCGGGCCCGGCGAGCTGCGGACCAAGCTGCGCCGACTTCGAAAGAAGGCAAAGTTAATGGGCACCAATACCGCCATCGTCCCTGGTGGCGACAATGGTATCTCGACGGGTTGGGTTTGCGTGCACTTCTCTTCCAGTGGCACCGAAATTAACGAGGCCGCCAGTTTCGACGACAGTGGACGCTTCTCGGGCTTTGGCGCCCCTCAAACAGGAATTACCGTTGTGGTTCAGTGCATGACAGAGGCGAGAAGGTCAGAGCTCGATTTGGAAAATCTCTGGAAGGGTATTTTAAAGAGGAATCTGCAGGAAAATAAGAAGGCCCGAGGAGAAACGTTTGTCAAGCCTGAGGAACTGGACCAGCTACTGGCGTCCAAGGTACAACTATCTACCACGGCGTCCGCTATGCAATGGCAGGCCATGCAGAACGCCTCCCAGCAGCGTCGTAACTACTCTACGGGTGCACGACGACTTGCGCCATCGCTCGACCAAGCCCAGTCTACGCAGACTAGCTTTTCTCTCGCGCCTCAGGATGCTGCAGAGTCTACTGAGAACTCACCCCCGATCCCCGATTTTGCGCAGATCCGAAAGCACATCCAAGATATCCAGCTCATTGGGATGCCCATTACCCAGGAGATGCTGCACAAACTCATCAACGCCGCCATGACTTCTCCTTCTTTGGCCGAGAATGCCGCTGCAGACAGACTCGCTCTCGTCGACCAACTTCTCCTCACTGCGGAAGAGCGAGGCATGGAGATTATGAACGACGAGATGTTTGTGACTCTCATCGAGTCCGGTCTGGCATCCCCGTCCTATGGCCCGGAGCTTGAACGCTCTCAAAAGAACCTCGAATATCTCATGGCACGAAAAGGAGGCCAACTTGACCACGACCAAGTCCTGCGTCTGATGACAGCCTACGCGCTCCGACAAGACTGGACTCGATTCTGGGATACCTTTCGCATGGCGCCCAGGTTCAAGATAGCCAGGGACTCAAGACATTACGAATTAGCTTACCGCGTGATGGCGGCGTCAAAGAGCCAAAAGATGTGCATTGACGCCCTCCGCTGGGTATATCCAGAGATGATGAGCCAAGACCCCCCTGTTTGGCCCGTTGGCTCGGTCTATGAGTCCCTCAAGGCGTGCATTCTGGTCGCGGACCCAGAGGCGGCAGGCCTGCTGCACAACCCCAAGCCGGGCCGCAAGCAGCGGTTAATCCAGACGAGGCGGCTCCAGAACAGAGAATTCCTCAAGGTGTTGAGGGAGGTGGAGGCGACCCGCCGCGAGCTTGCAGCACGGGACGCGAGGGAGCTGGCTGCTGGGTCGTTGGCCCAGACGGTCGCTGGTATGTCCGGACAGTAAAATGTCTGATCATTGGGCCCTGCAAGAGTGGGCATCGGGTAAGGGCATGGCCGTCCAAGATGGCCGCAGGCGTTTGTGTGTGTACAACATATATGAAACATGTAGATACTTCTCAATGCATATCGATCTCTAATTTCTTATATCGACGTTATCCTTCTTGCTTGCCTGTAGACTTGTTGATATATATGTCGCATCCCTCCAGGCTCGTTTAGACTATTCTCACATCTTGGATAGTCCCATATTCGGCAGTCACCTATTGAGAGCCTCCCTCAGCAACGGCGCAACCTGCTTGCGACTCGCCGCCAGATTCCTCTGCCTCCACGCAAACCTCTTCTCCCCATCATCCAGCTCGCCGTCCCTCCACGTCTCCAGCTGTAGCTTCTCCCCGATCCTCACGAATCTGTCCAACGCCTTGCGCCCTTCGTCACTTACCCCCCACACGAGTAGATGTCGCTGGAACTCGCCGCCCGGATGAGACGTGGTCATGATGCTCGCGACGTCGAGCTCCCTCTCCTGCGTCCACGCCTCAAAGTCCTCGAGAAGCGGCTTTGAGCCTCCCGCCTTGTCGACGAGGTAGGCAAAGTCGCGCACCACGCAGCTGATGCCCAGCTTGAGACCTGACCCATCCCACTCCTTGTAGTCCTTGCGGAAGATGTCGCGGAAGCTGAGGTCCGAGATGTCCTCCTTGACAGCCGAGATCTCGTCGCAGTAGGCCTGGCGGTCAAAGGCCGGATCGTGGATGCGGGCCTCGAGGAAGGAGACTGCCTTTGTATCCTTTTCGCGGACCTTTTCCTTGGCGGTTAGGTTGGTCGTGTCGGAGAGAATGGCTGCTAGGCCGATCTTTGCGAGTTTATCGTTCTCGGATGTAGCATCGCTGCCCTCGACGTCCTGGCTTGTGATGTCTTCCCATGCGCCAGGGCTCTCGTCCACGACTAGACTCATGCAGCTGCCGCAGGGTTCGACAACTCTTGGGCTCGCATCTTTGCGCACAGAGTTTTCATCGGCGTGATGGTCCACGCAGCCAAACACTTGTTCAGAGAACTTCCTCAGTGGTCCGGTGAGGGAGTTATGGTCTACCAGCAGCCAGCGGGTATCTTCTGGTTTCAGGTCTGGAAGCTCAGATAGGGTGAGAAGGTCTTTGAGGGTCAAGCCAGCGTGCTTGAGCACCGCCGTCATCTCCGTGCGCAGGGCGAGGTCATCGCGAGGCAGGTTGGAGAGAGGGATGTGAAGAGTGTGAGGAGGGGAGTGAGTGCGGATATACGCGTAGACAAGGGCCGAGCAGAGTGAGTCGAGGTCTGAAGCTGAAGTTAGATGGATGCGAGATATTTACGAAATCTGTGGAACTTACCGGCAGACTCATTTCCGACGACAAAAGTAAGAGGGACCTTTCTTTGCGCAGCGGGGGCTGTTAGAGCAGACCTCGCTTTCGCAAGAAAACTACTCAGAGATAGTCTGGATGTCATGATGAGAGGGGTATGTATGGGGTGATATATGTCTGTTAGATAATGATGTTTGACAAGAGAATGAGAAAGGAAAAGAAAAAAGACAGGAAATGAAGAAATGACTTGACTCGTCAGCCTCAGAACTCGTGATAAGATCAAGGTAAGTATACCACTCACATTCCCCCCCTTTGTAGGATGAAACTTGGTTATAAGTTGAATCAAGTCTTCTTTGGTCAGACGTCACCCAATCATTTATTAGTCTCGCCCGTCAGGGAAGGTCAGCCACGACAACCTCCACTGTCAGTCAGGCCACCCTTGCAGAGGCTTCGGCCAGGCACTTCCATCTTCTCACCGCCTGCTTGATTCATCGCTGAGTCGTAATTCTGCCCGCTTATCTCCCCCGCTATCGGTCAGAGACACAGGGTCCTGAGAGGGGCCTTGGAGATACAACACTAGTTGTTCGCTGGAGACGGAGGCAACCAAGTGGGATCCAATGGATGGACCCTCTTGAACTACATGACTCTGCGTCTTGCGCCAAAACCTCGTGTTTTTCTTCTTGTCATACTACTAATCGCTACTTGTGCTGTCCTTTTCTGTTCCTACAACTCTCCTTCTCATCACCATCGTGACATCGCCGCCGCCATGGGCTCCTCTCCCCTCCGTCTCGCCATCCTCGAGGCCGACACGCCGCAGCCGCAGACCCGCGATCGCTTCGGCGGCTACACCGGTGTCTTTACCGCTCTCCTCGACGCCGCAGCCCAGTCCCTCACTCCCCCGCGGAAGCTGGACGAGATCGCCACCATCACCGGCTACGACGTCGTCAACGAACTACATACGTACCCTGCGCTCCAAGACGTCGACGCGATCCTCATCACGGGGTCTCGGCACACCGCGGCCGACGACGACCCGTGGATCATCAAGCTCGTCGAGTTCACCAAAAAGGCCATCGATTCGAACCGCGTGCGCGTCGTGGGCGTCTGCTTCGGCCACCAGATCGTTGGAAGAGCTGCGGGCGCCAAGCTGGGAAGAAGTGACAAGGGATGGGAGGTTGCCGTTACAGAAGTCGATCTGACGGATAAGGGCAAGGAGATCTTTGCGCTAGAAAAGATGGTAACGATAGCCTATCTCTATTCTTTTTGCGACAATCTTGACTAACACGCTGTACAGCGCATCCACCAGATGCATCGCGACATCGTCTACGAGTTTCCCACTGGTTCAATCCCCCTGGGTTCCAACGAGGTCTGCGAGGTCCAGGGCTTCTACTCCCCTGGCCATTACATCACAGTACAGGGGCACCCCGAGTTCACCGAGGAGATCATCTCGGAGATTCTCTTCAATCGCCATACCGTCGGCATCTTCACCGACGAGGTGTACAAGGACGCGATGAAGCGGGCGCCTGTGCCGCACGACGGTGTTGCTATTGCCAGGGCGTTTCTCAACTTTATAAAGGAGGGCTGAGAGTGTTATATAGAAGCATGAGGCTAATATCCTAGTCGGTAGCAAGGACAGGGGACGATTGTAAGAGGAGGATATATGCTTGACCCAGGTTCAGCTCGAACCTAGAAGTAAAGCGTGTAACAAGACAATGCGCAATCTCAAAGAAATCCAAATCACTACAGGTTCACTGGAAGGACAAGTAAAGGAGCTAAGATGATATTCAAGTGCCGATACTCCGTCTATTGAAAGTGCCCGTGCCCAACGCGCAGAAAGCCACCCAATGCAATTGTACATGTCGTAACGCCTGTCAATGCTGGTCCCAAAAGCTTCAGCTAAAGCTTGACTTCTTATTCTATCCTCTTGCAAACCATGGGTATCATCCTCCACGACGCTCTCCGCTCATCTATTCATGTTGGTTGGAATCAGATACCTGGCCTTCACTAGTCGTGATTGTCCCACCACTCAGGCGTAGCCCTGCGACTCTCCTGGGCCGCGGGGCCAACTCGTCTTTCCAACTTCTTATCGACCAGCTCCCTATCGCGCCTTGTCCTTGCTTGTCGCCCGTCAAGCATCATTTCATCCCTCGTGCGTCCCACCCTGGGGCCTACGTCCGACTGCGCCTTTCGCCTCCAGAATTTGAGGCTCTGGACGTTGAAGCTGCGCCCATGCTTCCAGGGCTCCTCCTTCAATGAGAACACAACAGCGTCGGCTAGGCCGTGGAGGCTCAGAAAGATGATGCTGGCTAGTCTCATTCCATAAGGCGCCCCCTTTCCGTATCCAGTAAGTTGGACAATGAACGGCAAGATCCAAATGGCGACGTAAACCAAAGGATAGATGAAAAGCAGCCGGAGCTGTCGCACAATCTTTTCTCGTGTCTTGACAGTACCAGGCGTGTTAAAATCACCTTGAGAAAGGGCAACGGCTGACTCGGACCCCTGGGCATTGTTTGGTTGGCGTCGTAGCATGGAGAATATGTTTGGTAGAGATGGCGTCCGAGATGGTGGTGCCGTTGATTCATCACTCGGCTTATGGAACAAGTCTCCCGCGCTGTCCGTGGTATAAGTCGGTGTTGTGGCTTCAGGAGCTTGCACAGCCTGAACAAGTTCAGTCTGCGTTTGAATCTCAAGAGGCCCTACCGCATCCTCTTCACCACAGCGAGTGGTCCCCATTGAGATGCGGAAATAAGAGTCGGGTTCTCTCGTCGAGTGTGAATATGGCGGTGTCGTCAGATCAGTGCCAAACTGGGCCGACCACATTTGAGCGGAACCTCTTCGTGCGAACCGGGCCGAGTGAAGCTTGCTGGGATGTGACATTGTCGGTGCGTCCATGTTTGGGTTACTGAGTGTTGTGAGGGAGAGCCTGCGGAATCTTTCCTCGGGAAGGGAAAGCGAGTTGCGACGAGAGGACCTGCCTGAGGGGATAAGTCCGTGACACGCAATCGGGGGAGTAGGCGGTACAGTAGCGGTTGGTTGAAGTGGCGGGTCGAGGCTTTCGATGTTTGACATCCTTGACAGAGTGTTTTTGGAATCGTCGCTGCCCGACTCAAATCGACTCACGAGTACCCGCACGTAGACATAGATGGCAATGCAGAGGAAAAGGATGATGGTAAAGGCGAGGTATCGAGGAAACCAGGTCAGGGCCAATCGTTTCCACATAGGATTGAAGGGCAAGTAACAGAACTGGCCGGTGTTGATGTAGCCAGGGCTGCTAATGAAGGTTAAAGAAGCGAGGAGGACGGGAATGACCGCGGCGACAGCGTAGGCGATTCTCCGAAATGGGTAAAGGCCTTGCTCCCCGCGGAAGATGTACAATGCGGTATGTATGGTGATGAGAGCAACAGCCACGTCGGAAGCCTCGATACTTAGAGATAAGAAGAAGCCGCTGACTTGGCAAAATGTCTGTTCCGTTTCGATCTTCCCGGCAACTAATTCAACGGCAGGGAAAAGCAGAAGCCAGAAACCCTTGAACATGTCGCTGTAAATGAGCAGCATGATGAGACTGGCGAGGTGGTTAGCAGCCCGTTGGACATCCATATGCAGAAGCATGGTCCGGAGACTCACTCATGACGGAAACTTCTTCTCATACGAAAGAACCAAAATGATGTAAGTATGGTCGCAAGGATGCTAATAGATGATACGGCCAATGTCGCAACGTGAAGGGCGTAGGTTTGATCCAGAGTCAAGACGGGCATAGTAAAATGGTCAATTCGTCTTGCCTCGAGCGGCGACTTTGTGTCGGTCCATGTTGCATCGTCCGCGGCCTCGAGCCCAAGAAGCCATGGCGGCATTGCAGACGATGTACTGGTTGAAGCTGGATGTGCCAGCGTTGCACTGCTTTTCGTTTCGCTTCGGGTTTCCCGATCGAAGTCGTCGTGGTAGATAGATCGATCTCTTGATCGGAGGGTTATGTCAAAGGGCGAGTTGAAAGAGCCAACTGTAATCGATTGACGAACAACAGCATGACGAGGGGAATGAGTAACAAACCGGGGAGAGACTGAAGGCCCCGTTGGAAGTGGGAGATGTAGAGGTTTAGTTAGTCGAGGAGAAACGGAGGGCGTCTTGTTGCCCTGAAAGCCAAGAGAAGCCAAAGCGGCCACGAGAGAACTTTAGTGGCCCCGAGAGGCGTGTAGAGACGAAAGAAGCCGAAGAGCGAATCTCTCGCCGTGGCAAATGGGTCTTTGGCGTAGAGGCCGGAAGAATCTGACTTTGATCTCCGTTCCTGCCGTTGCTTATTTGCCCGCCAGCGCCGTATAGAGTAGGTTGGTGGTGATGGCAGTCACATCCCAGTACGGAAAGGTGAAAGGCTATCTGCGACACCATCTCTTGAGCCGTGAGGAATCAAAACCCTAAGCCTCTTGGCCACTATCACCCAATGACGGCTTCTTGCTTTAAGTCCGTCGTCAGCTTGTTCGTACGCCCTGTCAAGTGAGTGTCGTCGTGTCTTGTACGCCAGGCACGTAGATAACTTGTCGGATGATGGAGAGACACGGAATCAACAGCGCGGCTATACGAATGTGCGTTTCCGGGAAACAACAGATCCCATTCCAGACAACAGGGCAAGATGACGGCAAGATGACAGCCGGAACAAGGGAGAGAGATGAGACGGAAAGAAGTGAAACATTCGGCTTCTCGAGGACATGGCAGAAAAGTTCCCCAGACATCACCCACAAGCGGGCCGCCAAACGCACAAAGAAGGATGCCAGAGACAGGACCAGGCTCAGACTAAGCTGAGTCGAGCCAACAGATCCGACGACATGCATGCTTCACCCACGAAGTCGAAAGCACCACTCACCCACTCACACCAGTCGACACCATCATCAGCAGTCGAGTAACCAATCTGGCGGCGGACGACGGCGGCGGACTGCGCAGAACCCCTCTGCGAGATTGACAGCGACCGTCGAGAGGCATCGCCTATCCGTCCCAAAGCTAAACCCACGGCGCGCATGCGGCTGGCATATGGTCCAATGAGCCGGATGAATGCTTCATCCCGTGGATCTTGTCCACACAGATGAGAGTCTCGCTAGACTAATCTAACCGCAAAAGGGGTAGGTGCATCGCCTAGCCGGCACTTGAGGCGTGGAGCTCTAGGCTCTATTAAGTGGGAGGGGCGGGTGATGTGAAGGGCGAGACTCTCAAAATGGAGCGAACAAATCTGACCAGGGATGAATGTCACTGCACACAGAGACGACGGGCGTCGACAGCGGGACGAAGCGATGAGAGAGGCAACCATTGCTGTTCCGGGACACTGGGCTCTCGGCCACTGAACCCTCGGTTAACCTGTGGCTGATGACAGTCAAAGGGAGACGGAGACTCAATGGTTGACAGATGCAGATGACGATCCTGGGCATGGTGCCTATCAGCCAACAATTCTTTGGCTGCCTAGGCTGCGCAAGTCATTACTGCATATATAACATAGTACAGCATCTAGCCTTGCTTAGTCGCTTATTGGAGTCCTAGTCCCCGATTCCCAGCGCGCTCACCGTACCTCGCCCATCGACTTTCCTCCGCATTCTGTCTGAGACGGGCTCTCGGCTGGCCGGCGATGGCTCGTACGATGAGCAGACTTTGGTCTTGTGCTAAGGTGCTCGGCTCGCGGCTTGTCATTTGTCAGATGGGAATAAATACAGAACAAACAAACAATCACCGCAATGCGTCTTCCGCATTTCTTTTGCCGTTCGTTCTCGTTGATCAACTCAACCCCTTCCGGCCGATGAACCAGCAGACTTCTCGCTCATCCCGAAGGAACCAGGAGCAGGCATCTACATGGCACATACCGCCAGTTGCCATAATGGCGTGTCTCCGATTCAGTGCTGTTCACACTAGATTCGTTTTGGGTGGCGGTGGGACAAGGTCATGACAAGGAGTCTGAGAGAGGCTTTCTCTCGTCTCGGCAGACTAATTAATTATAAGGTGTAAACCTCTTTTCGGTCTAGAGAGCTGTGATTTGGTTTTTCTAGGTCACGTTTGCCACGCGGCTCAGCCAAACACATCGTGCCGGTCGTATTCTATGATCCAGCTTGACTTGGGCCGAATGCATCAGACGGGGCATCTTCCAAAAGCATCCACCCTAGAGTCGACCGCGTTTTCATCTATAGTAAACCGGCCCGAATTATTCAGTTGCTAATCCGCTGAGAAAGTGCGAATTGCTCAAGCCCCGAGGCTACCGAAAGCCAGCATAATTGTAACCAGAAACTTGGCCCGAGGAGAACCACCGCCACCATACATCAGCACACAGCATTCCAGACATCGGCTTTTGGCTTCACTAGCGACGTTCAGCCTTCACTTTTAGAGTTGTACCGAGACTGTTCTAATCTTCTACGATGAAAAGTCTGAGGTCGGATGATGCTGTGCGGGCTCTCGGGCTCTTCCTTGTTTCCTAGGCTTTGGCTTGGCGATTGTGGCATTCTTACGAAAATGACTGGACCTTGGAGACGAAACCCAGAGATTGGATTGCTTTGCACACGACCCAAAAGGTTAACAACAGAGTGTACGTGTGAGTTGCAGGCACCTAGATAACCCCGATCCTTTTGGTGCTGCTATTTGCGGGCAGAATACATATCTTGTTTAGATGGTAAGACTCATGTCTGTATTTCTTTTTACCAATCTCCCTGTCTAATTCTTGACCATTGCCATCATATCTCTAATTCGGTTGCTTAGATACATACAGCCACTCAAGGAAATGCGCCGTCAAATCATCGTCTCTCATCCGAAGCAAAGCATCAAGCCATATCCCATCAAGTTCGCATGACAATCATAAGGATCTTGAACCCAAATAAAACAAAACAAACATTTACCGATATGTATGGGTAAGTCGATTCCATCTTCTGTTCCCTGCTTTTACTTTTACTCCCTTTGTCCTCCGTTCGTGTCCTCGAAGTCTCCTACTCTCTTCTGTGTTTCTGGTTTCCGTACAATCAGGGGTAAACGGTAGAAAATCTCACACCCCTCTCGGATGGGCTTCTCTCAGGTGCATATACCCTCTCCGAGGTCTGCTTCTCTTTTCCGGTGCTGCTGTCTGCCACCTGCGCTACATTTGAGGCCTCCGGCTGCGCGCGCTGTCCCGTCCGTGTCTGGACGTAGAGAAGGTCCAAATCTTCGTCTTCGGACTCGGGAATCACCTCTGGGCGTGGGGTATTGCCTGGCCGGCCTAGGTTCTGACGTCGAGGGTCTCCAGGGATCATTTGGCGTGGAGGTCGTAGGTAACCACGGTCCCCGTCCCAGGACTTGCCAGCCTGTGCTTGGGCCGAGTTTGTCTGAGTAGTTGATGGATGTCTGTCTGGCTCATTAGGTGTTGGAAGTCTATCTGGGTTAGCAGTTGATGGAGGTACGTCTGCCTGGTAGGGTTGGCTTGAAGACGTTTGGCTGGCTGGCGGAGCTCCCTGCCCTTGGTGTTGGTGTTGCTCATAGCCTTGCGCCGGTTTTCGAAGTAGTTGATTCCCTTGGTGTTGCTGCTGCTGCTGCTGCTGCTGCTGCTGCTGTTGCTGTTGTCCATGACCTTGCACCGGTTTTCGCCGCAACTGATTCTCTTGAACTTGCTGGCGCCTCATTTGTTCTTGATCGCGACTCTCTCGCCGAACTAGCTGTGTCGCTGGCACTTGAAGACGTCCAGGCTCTCCTTGAAGTTCCTGTGCATTCCTAGCTGGTTCTTCATACTGGCCCTGCTCAGGCTGAGTCTGCTGAGTTTCGACCTCGGGTTGGTGGTCTTTTTGGGCATCATCATCAGCTAGCTTGCTGCCCTCAAGTTTAGCGTCTGACTGGTTGCGAACTTTCCGACGAAATAGGCCAAACTTGCGATATCCTACATAGCCAAATACTAGCAAGAAAACACAGAAGGCAGAAATGATGACTCCAGCTAGGTTACCGCCACTGAGGTCTCCCTTCTTATCAGAGGCGTTGTTATCGGGCTTCGAAGTGTCAGTTGCGGCAGCAGATGTGGTTGAGCTCGCGGTCAAAGAAGTGTACGAAGTCGAAAAGGTCGAGCTCGTCTTGGAAAGTCCAACGCTCGAGCTGATATCGGGACCAGAACCCGAGCCAGAGTCTGCACCAGGACCACCTGGAAGAAATATCTCGGCGTACTTGTCCTTGTCGCTCAGCTTTGCCGCCCGAAGCTCCCTGTCCGGACACCCCCCCTTGGCGCAGGGGTTCACAGCACAGCAGCCCAAGAACGGCGGCGTAGTTCCCGCGCAGGTGTACCACTTGACATCGCGGTTGTCGCTGATACAAGCCTGGGGCAAGATCTGGCCGTACTGTTTGGCTTCGAAGCTCGCTGGCTCCAGGTGCTCGTCCGGGCAGAGGCCCTTTCTGTCGTCTCCGCAGGGGTCCGAGGTGCAACAGCCGATGAAACGGGTTGGGCTGTCCCAGCAGATGTAGAATTGGCCGTTGAATGGGCACGACAGGCCAAAGTTACCGGTGGGATCTTGGCTGTCCATTGCGATGAACGCTTCGGTGAGCAGTCAGGTCGATTGGGGTCACAAGGTCGCCGGGGGAACTCTAGCTCTCCAAGAGTGTTTGAGAAGCTTCCGAGAGCGAAAGACATAAAACATCTCTGAGACTGATGGCGGTCTCTTCTTGATATGAAAATCCGTAACTAGGCCGCTAGCTGGCCGGCCTTTCCTTTGTCCTTGCTATCCAACAAACGCCTACGCTGAAGCCCCTGCTAACCAGAGCGCGCCGCTCACGATTACAGATAGACCGATCCTCATAATCGGACCTGTCATATGCAATGGGTATGGTGACTGGGTTGATTCTTTGCCAAAGTGTACGGAATATCTTTAAAGTAAGCTCTGTTTGGAAATCTGCAGTCCTAGTGGCGGAGTTCCTTTGTTCTCCTGCTGGTCCTGACGCATCATGTTATTCTAGAATATGAACACCCAACGAATCAGCTTATTGTTACTGAAAGAAATAAATCAAATGTTCGTTTGAAAGAAGCAAAGTGCGTCTGGTTTCTTAGAAAGAGCTGACTGAAATATGTGTCTATAGGTCGCGATGGTTGAGGTTGTCTAACGCAAGGTAACACCTACCTAAACATTGAGAAGCTACATACTATCTGCGCTTTCATGATGATGTGATGATAAAAGATGCTCCAAGATAAGAACGCATTCTTTCTAGAATGTATATGAATTACAAGCACTAAGTAAATCTAATCAACAAAGAACCGGTCTGGATGAGTAGCTCAAATCAGTAGATACGCAAGGTGATAAGTCTAGCTAAGTTTAACTAGACATCAACAAAGGCAGCATCAACCAACCCCTTGTCAATGGATTTCTTCAAGCCGCTGAGCAAAGAGCTCCCCCATCCCTCCAATCGCGCACAGTCATTGGCTTGTAGACATACCCAGTGGTCTTGACCAGCTCCGAGATCTGCCCAACACCGCCATGGGTAGAGAGAACGCTAAGAATATCAGTCATTAATGCGTTCAAGCAGCCAAACCAAGTATACGTACTACGCGCCCTCGGGTAACCCATCCCCAGAGACCTGGTCAAGCCAGTCCCTCATCAGCACGCGGTCGTTTTGTCCATCGGGCAGACCGGGATGCCAGATGTCGGCCTCAAAGACGGCGATGGGCGAATCCTCAGAAGGACACTTTTCAGTGATAAAGGCATAGCTCAAGTCTGCAGCGTGAGTGGCTTGGTCCTCCCAGAGAAACCAGGCCTGTGATTTGCTGTCGCTGTGGACGTAGGGATGGGTTTCGCTGCATACTATCAGTATATTTGTTCAAGGTGGATGTGTAGAGACAACAAACGTACTTGAAGGTGATGAGCTCAGCGTTGGGAATGCTGGACCAGAACTTGGCTGCGACTTCTGGGATGATTAGTTTGGCTCCGAGCGCGACATATTGGGCTGCTCCTCCGCTGTGGTCGCGGTGATGGTGAGTCGGCTGTAGTCATCTGGTTAGTATTAGATCATCGACATATGTCCCAGGTAGTTGACTCACCCAAAGATGAGTGATGGGCTTATTGATGTTCTTCTCAATCCATTGGATAACCTCGTTTGTCCACTGAGGAGGCGCATCACCAACAATAACATGGTCCTCAAACTCAATGATCAACTGCTTCACGCCGAGTTTACCAGCATCCAACAGAAGCCAGTGGACATTGGGCATGCCTGGAACAGGGTTTTTGACCTTGATACCCTCTACGGTAGAGTTGGTGATCCCAGACCAAAGCATGTTTGAGCTGAACTCGGTGATGTGCGCATGAGTGACGCCCTCTACCTTCTTCGGCGCAGATTTAGGAAAGAAGCCTTTCCCTTCTGGGAGGCCCTGAAAGTACTTACGAGAGAACTTTGGGTTGATGGAAACGCTATCGATTATGTAGTCTTCGAGTGTCGCGTCGAGCTTCTGAGTGGTGGAGTTGTATACGGTCTGGACCAGATGAGGGAACTTGATGCCGTCGACAGCCTTGTAGTTGGTTAGATAAAGATCATTTGTCGATGGGCCAAAGACCATATGATCTTCTGCAGCACGAATGATGTGCGGAAGGTTGCTGGAAGCGTCAAATATGATAGTGATATCAAGTACAGGGTCGTAAACTATTCCCAGGTCAGAAAGTAATAGAGGAGGAGAAGCAAAACAAATACCGGCAGGCATCTTGACGCCGTTGATATTCACTTCAACAAACTCTACGCCATTGTGCTTTTTAACCTTTGTTCATTAGCAAGTTGTTGGTACTTGATCAGCACTAATGGCATGTCACTCACCCGCAACAGGAGCTTGGGCGACAGCATCTCTCCGTGAAGGACCAAGTACTCTGCGAGTGCAGCTGCAACCACGGTCTTGTAAGTATAGAACCCAATAATAGAAGAGATCATCTTCACTCACAATCAGTGTAGCCTGACGCAAGGTCGACGGGGAGCCAGATCTGGTTGTTCCCGCGAACATAGCACGCGAATCCATCCTTACTACCACGGACGACGAGAGAAAAATCGAATGGATCGAGGCTGGGAGATGCCCAAGACCAATAATCTATTTTTGTGTGAGTTTCAAATTATATAATGCACCAGAGTAGATGGCTTACCAGAAGCCTTGAAGATGCGGTCGATTCGTTGAGTCAACTGCTCAGAGTCGAAGCTAAAGGACACATTCTGAGACCCGGAAATGGCGACTGCTGTATCGGCCCTGTTCATCCCGTAACCCTGCATCAGGCTTCGAGATCGAAAGACACTGGCAAAGGTTGGCGAGTTGAGCATGGGAGAGGACAGGGAGTTCATACTCTGGGGAGTGGTAGGTCACTCCTTCAAGGCCCGAGATGGCATCTTCACCGCCGAGAGCAGCCAAGGCACTATCCAAGAGATAATGGACGGAGTTATTCGGAGGATTCAATACCTTTGAAGAGGCCAGTGAGACAAGGGTGAGTGAGAGGGCGAGTATCTTGCGCATTGCCATTGTGACAAGGGTTAAAAGTCGAGGTTGATCATGTAAAGAAGATGGTTTACTGTTGTGTATTGAGAGCCGGCTGCTTACTTGATGAGACTCTTCCCGGCCTTTTATACATCATTTTTCGCATGGAAGTTCTACAAGTACCGCCTCAACTCAACGTGAAGCGGACCAGCCAAGATGCGCATTCGGGCTTTGGAGATTGTGACATAACAACGGACAACCGAGAATGAGTAAAAATAGATCAGAGTCTAACGAATCCTCTCTTTGTTATAAGGCTGAGACAAGGTCTACGAGAGGTAAAAGCCTAGCGCATGACGAGTCGTTGTGAATATGCATTTCGAGGATTACGCGCGGGTCGATGTGAACGTCCGCGGTCCGCTCTGCTGCATTTCGGATCACGACGGCATAGCACCCAAAGGTGTATGAGATGTTCAATAGGTATCGTATAGTAAGAAATGCTCCCAGCTGATTGCCTCAGCATTCTCAAATTGTAAATCAAGTCCCTAGATGGCATCTTGCCATCTCATCCACCCCGTAGGTGCAGGGTAACCTGATGTTCCACCGGCAGTTCGTCGAAACCCTCGCCTCCAGACCAAAATATTTGTTGTCAATCTAGTGTTTGAGATAGCTGGGGTATCTGGAGCTTCTTTGGCTCAAAAAATAATCGCATCACCCGTCCTTTGTCTTTTCGTGCTCGTCAACTCCAATCTGTAAATGCCCATCATGTCCCGCATATTCTGGGTTGATCCCAAGAAACCACAAAAACACCACGCCGAAGATCCCACCGTGACTCATCTGGTCGTAGTTTTGATGACCCGAAACCTCTCCGAAAACCGGCAAACGCCCTCCATTCTGTTGGAGCTTCCTGCAGAACCCCATTGTCCATGAATTGGCGATCACTCTTCTTTCTTGACTACCTCCAAAGTCTCTTCTTTCTTGATGGTCGGCTTAGTTCCTTCGACCTTGGCACTTTCCTGCGGCTGCTTTTTGATGAGAGCAACAGAATTCTTTCTTTCAATTGGGGTGAAAGCGTTTCGAATCTCTGAGCCGGTGAGGGCGGCAGGGACGTTTCCACCATCTTGGAGAGCTTTGTCGATGGCGGAGGACTTGTTGTCTTGGAGCTTTGAGATGCGGCTGTCGATGTACTCTGCCGCCATGATACGCACGAGATGGCATTCTTTCTCTTGCCCGTATCGGTAAACTCGACCAAAAGCCTGCTGCTCTTTAGTTTTGTTCCACCACGGGTCGACGATGATGACCCTGTTTGCCACAGTAAGGTTGAGGGCTTGTCCTCCACTGATTAGCGACGCAACCTTGGCGTCGGTTAGGTCAAGAACTCAAAGGATGCAATCTAAACTCACTAGAATCTTGCAATCTTCGTTCTCCTTGAAACCTTGGATGGCTTTCTCGCGCTGTCGTAAAGAGCAGTTACCATAGTAGTAGAGAAAGTTGATCCCAGCCAACTCGAGCATTCGGCCCAGGACTTTTCCAGTGGCAACAAACTGCGCGAAGACTGTAATGCTGTCAGAGAAATAGATAACATGCTGAGAAGAATAAACTTACTGATTATTTTGTCGCTGGGTGCTACCTTGAGCCAGTGCATAGCTATGATCATCGCGGCTGTCAGTTTCGAACTGGGAGGAAGAAAAGTCTCCTTTTCGATGCAAGTGGCAAGGAAAAAGCCATTCTCGTCAGGTTTACGGTGCAGTTTGGTCTTATTGCTGTCGCTTCCAGGTTCTTTGAAGGACTTGGACTTGTCTTCGTCATGCTCCAACTGAATAGAAGCCAGCGTCTTGATGTCATCTCCCACACGCAGCGTAGCGGAACAATCGTCATGTGGGCACTCCTGAACGGATCTATTAGTAACATCTTCGATATCGCAGTATGAGGTATCAGTATAACTCACCATTCTTTCGGCATTCTTGTTCATAACCTTGCCAACACCATTCACTGCTTTGATGATGCAAGCCTCACAGAAGACGTGATCACACTTTACCAGTCAGCCTTTACAGTCACCTTGTGATTCTCAATCCACGCTTTTACTCACTGTTCCACTCCGGGTTGGCTTCTTTGGTGGGCTGGCCTTGTTGCAGATTTCGCAGGTAACACCTCGTACCTGGCTCTCACTCTGAGCTAGCCTTAGAAGAAAGTCCATGTCGAAATGGCCGCCAAAAACTTCGTCTTCCATGGCTTCCATAGCGTCCACACCGGCAGTGAATTTTGCCAAGTCACTGGGGGTATCACCCCCCTTCAAGAGGCTGTCCATGATGGTCTCGAGCCCTCCGGACCTGTGTGCACGTCTGATGAATGAGATTTCATCTTCACGAAGCTTCTCTCGAAATGCTTTCTCAATGGTGAAGGGATGCGATATGACTTGGCGTAGACGGGTCATCTGGGCTTTTCTGGTGTTGTCAATGACACTGGCAATCTTGTCGCCACCAAGGCCGGCGCCCATCTTGCGTCGGAGGTGTCTGATGAGCCGTCTGTAATAGGCATCCACGGTTCTATAATAGGTATTAAAGAGAGCGCAGTGAATTAGGAGACCAGAACGGAACGTACTCGTAGATAGCTAATTCCTTTCTCGAAAGGGGAATCTTCACATCTTGGATGTGGACTTTTGGAAGGTCAAGGATCCGACGATCCATGAACATGTAGTCGCCGGTACTGTGCACTATCAGCTTCATCACGATGTTAGTATCCGATGCAAATCTTACCGTCGTAACATGATAAGGGAGATGAGGACATTCAAGCTGCCACTGCTGGCGTCCTATGCAAAGTCAATATGAGTATCAGACAGCCCTTTGGATTACTTACACTGCCAGTATACTTGTCTCTAAAATCATCCAGGGAGCCGGTGAAGTTGCATCCAATGAACTTGAGATAAGGAAATATTTCTAGAAGCCGTGAGAAGTCAAGCAAGTACAAACATGAGCATCGGCGGCAATCTTACCTTGGACAGAGTTGGACAAAGGGGTACCAGTCAATGCCCAGCGATATTTAGATTTGAGTTGAAAGCAGGCCTGTGCGACTGTATTTTCAGTTAGAAGGCCCAATTGGATGCTGAATGAGTAGGCACATACTGCGGGTAGAGTGATTCTTGATCTGGTGTGCTTCATCGAGAATGACTCGATACCAGTTGATGTGGAAGAGGGGACCCATGAGTTTGTTCAACATGTCCGCAAACAAGCCTCTGCTGTCGCCGCTTTCCCGCTTCAGTTTTTCAATACTGGCAGAGTTAGGATACTGTGCCATGACTTGATGGTAGGTGGCGATCCTGTGTCCTGTTAGCATGTCTAAATTTGATCTTTGCACAACACTTACACCACCCGCTTTTTCTCGTAGTAGCGCAGAGGCCGCTTTGGCGTTGACGAGTATATCTCCACTGAGGAAGCGATGCGATCTTGGCAATGCGTTTCTGTCATCTCTACCCATTGCTGGCCGATTGGAAGATTGGGCGTGAGGACCAAGGTTGCTTTGCAGTATGTTTTGTCCGCCTCGCCACGGGGAGGGTTGCCTGCAATGCAAGCCAAACTTGTGATCGTCTTGCCCATTCCCATCTCATCAGCAAGAATACCGCCGAATGGTGCAGTCTGCGCATTCTCCCGGGCCATCATCCAGCCCGCACCAACAAGTTGGTGGTTCATAAGAGAAGACTCCATACCGGGTACCAGCCACCTCCCATCTTGAGCCTTTACCTTGCCTCTGCCATACATTTGTCTAGCCTCGAGAAGATCTTTCTCTTGTGTATTGGTACGTCGGGTGTCAAGGCCATCTGGAATACTCCCCAGCAGCTGATTAATGCTGTCTTCCGACATCACACCACTGGCACTGGACATGGCTGGGACACTGCCTTGGACAATGTTAGCCTCAACATCATCCAGATGGTAAAAGTTGTCCGCTCTCTGGTTCATGGTATCATTTCTGAGGTTCCGCTGGTGAAATTGGCTGCACGTCTTCCTTGCCTTTGAAGGTTCTCCGATCTGATCTTCTGCTTTGCGCTTCTGCTGCTTGTCAGGTTGCGTTTTGTTTGCTGCAGCATGCTTCTGAGCAAAATATTCTCGGACATTGTTGGTTGTCTTGCCCGTCTTCTTTCTTGCCGACTTCTTTCTCTCCTTTTTGGCAGCAGAACGTTTCTGAGACACTTGGGTTTCAGAAATCAACTCTTCGAGGTCCTCCAACTTGTCGTTTTCCTCCTTATCCAGAGACCCCTGCATCTGCTTGACAACGAGTTGGTTTCTCCAAGCTCGTAGTTGGTCCAAACTAGTGGAGGGATTGGTGTTTTCTGCACCAACTGGGCCATCAGACTTGTTTGAATCAGACTCACCACTGGGATCAAACTCCGAACCTTTATCACCCTCTGCGTCCATGTCCTCCAAAGATTTCATGATTTGTTTGTCGCGGGACTTGGTCATGAACATGTCGGTGTCTTCCCGGTCGGATTCTCTTAAAGGTGCATCCGAATGGTTCTCAATGACGGTACTTTGGTGAGAATTATTGTCGTTCTTATGAGACAAGACAATTCCGTCTCGTTTCGACAGATCCACTGCGGTCGCAGTCGGCTCAAGCTCCTCAGTTTGCGTTGGACCTGGCATCGCGTCCCCTTCTCCCATGAGATTCTCATGGAAATCATTATAATGGCCAACGTTGTCGATCGGACCATGAACAATGGCTGAATCCACAACCTGGTGCTCGGTAGCCTCTGGGAGCTCTTGCTCTTGGGGTGGCGAAGAATCGGTCGCATCTGAAGTCGCTTTGACTGGCTCAAGAACAATAGGCTCCGAGAGATCTTGGATGGAGATATCCTGTTCTATGACCGGCTGGTTGTGAGTCGAAGGCAAATGTGAGCTCTCTAGGATAGATTGATGAAGATTGATGGATGGATCCTCATCGGATGAAGCTCGACGCATTTCTAGAGTCTCCTCAGACATGGAGCTGTCAATGACGGGAGGCCACGGTCCGTCGCCAGGGCGCGCAGTTGAGTTCATATTGATAGAGACAATGCTGGAACCATGCATATGTTAGAAATGTTATAGCATTCATCATTTGACAATGGAGTTGAGCGGAGTGGGTAGGGTGCGCAGAGACCCAAGGGTGAAAGTGCAAGTGCGAGAAGGAGTATGTAAAACTAAATGGGAGAACTTACTGGATCAGATGGAGTTCATCGCGTACGGTGTTCTTGGAAACCTATGCCAGCCCTGGGTTGGCAAAAGATGAAAAGGTCTGGTTAAAAGAAACGGCGAGATGGAAGGGAGGAGCAGAAAGTGTAACTCTGAATAGCTTCTCTGGCACTGGCAAGCTAATGGAAACTTCCGATTATCACGTAAACTGCTACGCGAAGAGCAGATGGAAGATAAAGCAAGACGAAACGCGAAAAGATAAATAGAAGGAAAGAATTTGAAAAGATGCTGCGTCGTTCGTGAGCGAGCGCACACTAAAGTGGTGAAGGAAAGGAGAAGCGCTCACGGAGCGGAAGGGTGAAGGGTTGAAGGTGCAAGGGCAAGATGAAATGGTGAAGTTGAAAAGAAGAGATGAAGTGGAGAAGAGAAGATGAAGAAGAGAAGTAGAGTTAGAAGAGGAGGAGGTTGAACGGAGGAGAAGTTGGAGAAGAAGGTAGGAAGAGGTTGAAGGGAAGAGGATGGAAGATGGAGAGGTGAAGAGATGAAAAGGTCGATGAGCCTCTCGAGTGTTCACTTTAGCCTCATCTAGAACCCACGAGGCAGTGATTCAATACCTCTGAAGCAGGAAGTGCTCAATTGACTCTGTATCGAAGGCGGGTATTCGTGCTGCTTGGCGTTTCTACTGCCTGCTTTGCAATATCGGCGTCTAAGAGTAGACCAAACAGTCCGACTTGCCTTGAACACACGACGCTAAACACATGCAGCTACCAACAGATAGATATACTTTCCGTATCCTGTATTAATAACAAGAACACAACATGTTGATCGAATCCTTCATATCTACGCAGACCTTCCTGGTGAACATCCGTCAACCAGTCTCTTCATGTCCCATGTGTCTTAGTCTCAGTTAAGCCTCGCCTACTTTTTTATTGCCCTAAACTATTGTATCAGGCAGGCTGTTGGGCTTACGGCTCCAAGTAGTTAGCATGGCCATGTTGAGATTGTGTCCAGTTCACGTCGGCTGCCCTCGATGCATTAGTCCGCACACGGGTATCATGCCTAACTTGTCCTAGCAGGTCAAAGGCAGACGCGATCCAACGAGAAGGGAACAAGACTAACTAAAGAAACAATCGGAAATATGTAGCCAAGGTGATGGAGTGCAACTTACTCCAAAATCATATGTCTATGGACACTATGTCGGGAGGCTGAACAGATGGATCAATCGCAAGCTAGACTTTGGGCGAGTATCTAATATCGTCCATTGGCTGACTGCATGTTTACCCAATGACGTCTCTTTCATACGACTCAAGCATGGTTGCAACACTAAACCCACGTGCAACGTCAGAGCACCAATGCAGCTAACCAAGTGATAGACATGGTTGTATGCACCTCGGCTACAGCAAGGCCACGCGCACGCGGTATTGGTCAAGAAATGGTTGTTAGCTTCATCAATAGGCTACTGCCAGCGCAAGAAAAGCGCGGAGTGAAGCATACGCATGAAGAGGCAGAGACAATCCATTGTCGTTGTTGGCCAACAGCCACTTTGAGGCTTCAAGACAATCATGCATCGGCACGTGCCCCGCTACCCTCCACGATGGGGATCTGTGCGTCATCTTGGAGACGGAGAAAGAAAAAGCAAACAAAGCGGCATGAACTGGATGGAGCTTAGTTGATGGCGCATCCCAGCTGTCAAGCTTTTTGTTGGTTGACGAAATCTGGAGGGATCAGAAGGGTTCGTCGAGGCTCTGTTATTTGGTTGGTCCTCGGCATTTGCAAGGAACCCGATTCGCGAGTGCGACAGGTCGTCCAGCAGGTTGCATCCAGTACGAACATTCTGGAAGGGGCTATCTGAGAGGCATGACAAAGAAGACGGCAGGATGTTCTGATATCGTGTGATGGAGATAACTGCAAGTCCACGAGCTAAGAAGTGCGGCAGAGTAAACGAGACTGGCTAGACTGGATACTAGTCAGGCAGGTCCAGCCAGGCTCACTACGGAGTAGGTGTGGGCAAATGTGCAGGCTCGAATAGCAAATGTCAAGGGCATACGCCATGGAAATCAACAAGAAACCAGACCTGACAGGGTTTGCCAATTTGCCGGAATTAATGCTGGGGAAAGGTGTATTGCTAATAGACTAGACCTGACCAATACCACCCAAGGCAAGGAAGGGCCCCTGAAATAACAACGCGAACAGCCAACAACAAAAGAAACGGATGACGAGGTGGCAATCAGCTTCTTTTCCCTCCCTCTCTTATTTGGGCCATTCAGAACATACCCAAGCGCCATATGCGGTCAGCTCCAGCAACTGCCATGCCGGCGGCGGGCCGACGTGCTTCGGGAGATGGGCGCGATGAGATTAGGCGGCGCATCCGCAAAAAGAAAATGAAAGAAAGACAGACAAACAAGGCACAGATGATTACGATTACGCTGTGTTTATCTGTCCGTCCCAGCATCGGCACCATCATGGCGGACGGCCCCTCTGATTGTCGCAAGGATAGGCCGGGCAGTCCTGACTAGCGATCGGGAGACTCTGGCTGTGGCTGATGCTACTTTCTCAGGCAAGCACAGTACTACTACACTACTACGTACGTGGTAAGGTTTATGAAATAGGGCATTGACTGCCTTGCCTAGTGGCCGGTCTCTTGATGTCTTTGTGGTGTCGTCCGTGTGTGCGGAGTAGACCCTGCAGAGGATGCTGATGGTGTTGATGACACCAACACATGGGAATGCTGCTTACCTTACCGTCGTCCTCGGTTACAGGGCAATAGAGGTACGTACTACGTAAGGTGGTATCGCCGACTCCCCGGCGACCTGGTACTATTACTAGTAGTATCGTATTAATTATCTTCAATGCCAGGCCCCCCCAGCACAAATGTTTCAGATGAATGACTCTCCCAAGCCCCACCGCACTCTTATTCAGCTCCTGTCAATGCCCTGTCAAAGTGCTTGCAGGAAGCCCGCCCTAAGCAAGAAACTGGCAGTTCGCCGAGGCCATCACTGACAAGCGCACCAAGCAGTATCCAGCAGCTCGTAGCCTTTTCGGCGTCGCCGTTCAAACGCTCGTTCCCAAGATCCAGCGGGTCCTCTCTCGAGAAACTTTATCGCCAATGGCCTCCCCCTCCCAAAGGTCTAACGCCCCGAATGGCTTGTTCCTCTTGTTCCCCTCCTCCAATACAACAAAAGCCCCTGTCCATGCTCGCGGATCGCACATGTCCTGGACCCGACCGGATCGACGCCCCCATCAGCCACGGTAGGCTCTGGACCATGCAGGGCAGGGGCCTTTTGCTCTGGCATGTCTTACGGGCTTCTGGTCTGAATCTCCTTTTGCTCCGAAGCCTCAAGCCCTCGATAGTCTCTCGCATTAGGAACAGGTCCGAGTTCCTTGAGCCCCGTCAGCCAGTGACAGTACGCCTGGCCCGCCCCCGCAAGCTGTCGATGCTCCACCAGGCCACATATCGATACTCCCTCCTCGAGTCAGTCCATATCCGTACCTAGTCTAACCGTGGTGCCGTGCTACCAACTCTTGCAACAAGAGCGAGGTATTAAGCCATCGTGGGCTGCCCCCGACTCGGAAGCGCGGGTCTTGATCGGCCTTTCTGCTGCTCTTGTGTGCTTTGCTTGCTTCCATTGCTAGTCACTACTAACGTTAACCTCTTTTCAAGGGACATCATGGTCCCTTTCTAAGCTTGACACCAACCAAACCTCACTATCGCTCAACGTGTTCTACTTTTACCTCGATTCCGTCGTTTCTCTAGCTCGTGCTGGTGTCTCACCCTCTTGCTATAACGTCCTGGAAACCCACAGTCTTGTCCGCCGTGTCACTTCGAGTCGCATCCGTCGAATCGCACTACCCCGTTGAGACATCCAGAGACAGCCGCTCCAACCAGGCGGGACGTTTCTAAGAACAATGCCTAACGTCAATGCTCTCCGCGCTTTCGAGGCTCCCCCAGTTCCTCCCTTTGCCGAATTCGACCGCCGCCGTTCCACTACCTCAGCGCTCTCTAATGGCAACACCGATTCTGTCGGCTCCTCTCTGCGGGGCCTCCAGCCTCCCACAAAGACAAGATCCAGTGTCCGCCCCAAGAGCGCAAAGTTCTCGGCATATCGACTGCGCAGCAACTCGGGGCTCTCGCTACATACCAATGAGGATATTCTGAAGCAATACACCGACTACTATCCGGATGGCACGCCACGTATGGGCTTATACGGCAATGGCGCAGGACAATGGTCGGGAGAGAGGTTGAGGAGTATCGACTCGATAGCGTCGAGCCAGCGCTCGAGTGTAGCATTCACCGATTCAGATGGCTCGGGCGATTTGCCCATTCCCGATCTTATTGGACGCGAGATGTTTGACCTCGTCATGAACGACCCTGTTGCCAGCGGCCAATTGTGGAAATATGCTGCCAGCCGAGGAGTCGGACAGAACGTCGACTATCTCATGAAGGTGAGAAGATGAGAGATCTATAATACTTGCAGCTTCTAACCTCGATTCGCATAGATTCGCGACTACATCCAGTCACTAGAAGAGGTCGTCGCACAGCTATCGACTATATCAACCTCTTACACGTCCATTACCGCGACTTCGCCCATTAATCTCCCCAACCCCATGTCCAGGGCCCTAAACACAAACATCAAGCATCTGACCACATCCCTCATCCCTAGCCTCGAAAATATGTTTCTTGAGTCCAAGGCCTACGTCGAGCAGCGCATCGTGAGGGAAATCTTCCCCGACTTTGTCAAACAGCAGCTATCCCAGTGCACCAGCTTCGCCCTCTCGCTCGACGCCGAAGGCGACTCACCGCCAAACCCTTACCCGGGCCTCAAGGGCTCATTCTGCCTCAGCGATCCCGTGAAATCAGGATTCCCCATCATATACGCCTCGGATGAGTTTGAGGAGCTCACAGGCTACGCCCGGACAGACGTGCTGGCCCACAACTGCCGGTTTCTCCAAGGGCCGCAGACGGATCGAGAATCCATCTCCAGGATGCGCTCTGCCATATGGCGAAACGAGGAGTGCACGGAGCTACTTTTGAACTTTCGGAAAGATGGAAGTCCGTTTTGGAACCTCCTCTTCCTCTGCCCTCTGGTGGACCAAGCTGGAAAATTGCGTTTCTACATGGGCGCGCAGATCGACGTATCATCCTCCATGGAGAACAGTGACGACGTCGTCAAGATGCTGACCTACGGCGCCATCGAAGAAGAAAAGGCCACCGACCGGAATAGCCCCCGCTGGGCCAGCGACGTATCCCAGGGCGAGCCAGATACCGAGGAGGCCATAGGGCTCAAGCCTATCCAGCTGAAGTCCCCAAAGAAGGGCGGCTTCTTCAAATCCTTCAAGAAGATGCCTCCCCCACCTCTATCACCGCCATCCAGCCCCCGCCGCAGCTGCGACAGACCCCTATCATCAGCCGGGCCGACCCTCGAAAAGACGTACAGCACGCGGACCGTCCTCAAGCGTCCTTCGTCTAAGCCCGAAATGCTCATGTCGACATACTCTCGCTATATGATCCTAGAGCATGTCCCCTCATATCCGGCGTCCCTGGATGCTATGCCGCTCGACCAGGAGATGAAGTACCCGCCTAAGCTGAGTATCCAGTTCTTCTCATCCGCCATGATGGACGCGCTCGACCTGGGAATGACGCAGGGCACCGTCCTGGGCAAGGATGTGTTCGACGTGCTGGCCGAGCAAGCGACGCTGCCCTCTGTCACGAAGGCCTTCAAGTTGACAGTGCGTGACCTCGTCGTCCGCGACGGTAAGTCCGTCTCGCTCGACCTCGCACTCGCGAACCATATCCCCAGGAGGGCCAACATGACCCGCGTGCTGAGCGGCGACGGCAGCGACAAGAAGCCCGCCAAGATGATGAGCCACTGGACGCCCCTCAAGGATCTCGAGGGCAACGTTAAGTTTGTAGCGCTGATCCTATCGCCGATCTAGGCCTATGGGGGGAAATTGTATATGGGAAACGGCGGGGAGGGAAAGGGCTGGAGATTTATCCTGTTGTAAAATGCATTGTAGGGTGTAAGGATATTGTGTTTTATCTAACGACAGACACGGGAGAGAATGATACCACGATTGTAATTCACATATTAACAAACAATTACCTTGAACTGATGCCCTCGCGTGCCGACATATAAGCGAGAGTGTAGATGCACTCTTTTACTGCCACCCAAGCTCATCTCCTTGTTCCTACATCAATATCAGATCTCACGCGAGCAAAGAAACGGATACACATCAGCTAGTGTCAGATCGGTTCCCGCACTGGCTCTGCCTCCTTGGTCTAAAGGACCCTTGGCGGAGCGTTTAGATCTTAGACGGACTGTTTCAGGACGAGCGACGGCGCCTCTCCACATCACTACAGAAGCGTATGTGCCAAAACTCTGGCTGGATCCTTCAGGTGAGTGACAAAGCGCATTGGGCAGTTTGTAGCGAAGTCTGTGAGCTAAACGTCTGGTCAGTGCGTATGTATCCTGAGACCCGTTGTTAGTGACCTTGAGTGTTAGACTTTGGCGAGGCTCACGGTGAGGATTTAAACAGGGTGACGTTAGTTAAACTAAGTTAGCGTGTGCAGGAGGTCTGCTGGATGGGGTTTGTCAACTCGGGTAGGAAAGATAGATATCCGGTTTTTCCCGGTCGTCTCATTACTTAGTCTTGGACTATATGCCAGATCTTGTGATACTGTGAATAGTCTCAGGGTCAGGGTAGTAGTGATAGACTAAGGATTGTCAGCTTTTGCACCGCTCACCCGCTCGGGTCTCAACTACAATATGGCTGGCCAGTCCCCTATCTCATCGGTACCATATGCTAGGACCTGGCTCCCACGGACGAAATAGGCCCTCGTCGCCGTATCTGGGAACGGCTGTTGTTTGGGACTTTTCTCGGTATGTCGAAATCAGCTCGCCGAAGCCGCTGTTCTGTAGAATATTGAAGCATTGAGAACCATTCTGATCTCAAAGAAACAGCCTGTCGAAACGGTTGATGAATAATTATGCCAACTTACTAGGTAATAACGTGCCTCTGACAGAGGAACTTGAGATTATATCAGCAACAACGCTGCAGAAGCTAGAAGTAGACAGAACTCTAAACATCCGGTCATCATCCATCCTTGACAGATTACTCAGGAACACGCCCTTTACCCTTATTACAAGGCCGCTGCAATTCTTGACGTTAACGTCCATTTCAGAATTATAGATTTATCATCCTATGTATTATTCTATCGTAAAGGAACTAGCACTGTCCAAGGTTAGCGAGGTGCTGAGATATCACCATATTTTGGCTACTAGTTTGGGCCACAAACTGAGAACACCTATGAAAGTCTTTAGAACCTCAGATTAGGTATTAAAATTATGAAACTGATTGCAGCCTGATGAGCTCTTTGCTTTTTCCCACCTTGTTGATTCACGCGTACGGTGTAATGACAGATATCGCACTGTATGGCCCAAGCTTCTTCAAGCAAGCTGTCGTCGGCAGATCGACGCAACTTGACATTCTCATCATCGCTACATTTTCTTTGGCTTCACAACAAGTCTCCTGGCGCTACGGCATCCCTTCAAGAGACAAAAAAATCAGCTGATCATGGCGAATGAATGATTTCCAATCACTTCTTGCGTCACCTTTCGGCCGTATCGGCCATACCTTGGACATTGCCAACTGAATCAACACACACCCGTCTAGGCTATTCTTGGACGGCCAAGTCCAGTCTTCAGATGGTTTGTTAGGTAAGGCACATAAAACTCAACAGTATTGTTATTGGATTACCCTGATAATCGGTAGAACTGATCTCTATATCTCAGTTGCTGGACTCTACCCTCTTTGACAGTGTCGGCCTTTGCGCCTGACAACCAAGCTTACGATGGCGATGCTGGCTCGAATCAGGTGTCTAAGGGAATCAGCCCTTGAAGCCTGTGCCACTATCAACGCGTCGCACTCCAAGAACTCCCCGCCGGCGGCCAGGAGCGGCGTCAAGCCCTTGATAGTTGAATTAAGGCTACTCGGCGGAGCGCTCTACAGTTTTGAGAGCCTGATTGATGAGCTGACCGAAGGCACCAGCGACACGCCTGTTGCCGGCTCCGATGCAGAAACTCCCGAGTGGCCTCTGATTGATGGATGCGAGTTGTTGATCACCGCTCTCAAGTCATTTCACTCTTTTGCTGACCTGGATGGGCTCAGGGCTGCCAGAGCCTCACTTCTCGATCACCGCTCCAAGCTTGCTTTCCTTATTGGATCATCAGAGACTTTACAGGATGTATCTCTGCAGTTGTCTATACTGGGCTCCGATCCAATTCCTCAGCTCATGGGCAGGAGGAAAGCCGCCGAGGCGGTCGAGTCTCCGGCACAGGTTCGATCCGGCGATGAACCAAGCCCGGAAGAGATCTCGGCTTGGCTTACGTTGCTCAATTCCCCAGAGCACGATCGGGAACCCGCCGAGTACAATCAAGAGGCTGCTCTCGTGCAATCACGTCGGGCCACATGCCCAAATTATCGGACTGCAGCCACTCGTTGGCCAAAATTCGCCGAAAAACACTGGCAAAAGCTGAGGCCTCAGATTTGCACCCTTTTCCGTGTTCAAAGGTTGCCCGATCAAACACCTCCCGATCAATGGTCTTTCAGCTTTGCTCAGTGGGTCCTGGAATTTGCTAGGGAGACTTTCCCACGCACCTTTGGGCCAGCAGCTGTTTCGCCGCGACTTCTACTAGAGCTAACGGATGCGCTGTGCGATGGGTCTGTTTCTTCGTTGCATATTGCTGCCGCTCTTGGCTTGCCAAGTCTCTGCAGAGATCTCCTTTCAATGGGAGCCAATGTCAACCAGCCCAGCATCCTCGGCACGCCTCTCTTCTGCTCGCTAGTGGGTACCAAGGTCCTAGCCACTCGCGCGGAGCCAGACTCGTGGAGTTCGCTGCTTGTTGGCTACGATTCCGACGTTGATCAAGCGGCTACGGTCCTTTTGCTGCTTGACAAAGGTGCCGACTGCAGCTACCGATATCACTGGAAGAACGCGGATGAAGTATCGTTGGCTGGCTTGGCTTTCTGGGCTGCGTTGACGACCAAGCATGAGAACATCTTCACCCGGATCGTGATGGGCGGATGCTGCCTCGACGGCGCCTTTGCTCTATTCTTGCGACGAAACACACTAATCAACCGTGCCATGTTGCACCAGACCAGGTTTGCGCACCTTCTCACCTACGTCTATGATTTGACGTTATCCCGTAACGTTGAGTCATCACTTGCTCCCACCGAAGAGCAAGTTCACGAAAGTTTGGGACAAACTGTGTCTCACTTGATGCTACACACCAACGTAAAGTTCTCCTTTTCGGAAAGCAACGGGAAAATTACCACCTTGGACGATGAAAGCATTGCCAAAGCCACACGATATGCCGTCCTGGAATCTAACGTCATTCTGATGGAGCGTCTCACCAGTGATCCGAGATTCAATCCCAACCTCTCGTATGACAAGCGCGGGCAGGCCGGTACAATCCTTCATATGGCTAGCGAGGGTTCACAACTCGGCATCATGGATATCCTCATTGGTGCCGGAGCTGACATACAAGCAAGAGATTCGATGGGTCGCACGCCAATCATGGTCGTTGAAGCGATCGCACCGCTCGCAAGGCTGGTCTTGGTACATAACGCCTCAACGCTCGACAGGGATAACGATGGGCGTACAATATGGCATCTTGCTGCGTTTACAAACGATGTTGATATTCTCAAATGGCTTTGGGAAAACGATCCGCATAAACAGCGGAACATCGGGTTAACGTCCCGAGCCGCTAATCCCGCGCTGCTGACAGCTACTCACACGCCTCTGATAGCTGCCTTTTCATACATCTCGACTCTCTCGACTATGCCTAGGGTTGCGCACGGGGTTGCGCCAAAGGCGGCCCGTTTTCTACTTGAAGTAGGTCCGCGAGATATCGCCCCAGGCGATCACATGCGACTAGTTCTATACGGTATCGAATGGGGCGATCTATGTTTGCTCGAAAATCTATTCAAAATCATCCCTCGGTCGACCCAGCTTCCTGGGTGGCTATGGCTATCCCTGAACTTATCCGCTTCAGATGACCTTGTCACACTGGTTTTGGACAGGTGCGGACCACTGCACTACAGAGTAGCAGAGACTGTTATCCTCAACACCAAGCTCATCGGCCCCCGTCCCCCAACAGCGTCTTCTCCTCGACCGAAACCAACAGCTCATCCGTCATGTTCTCCACAGATGACTAGGAGCACCTACGAGCGCTTACTCACACCTGCAGTTCTGGCATCGCGGGACCCGGACGGCCGGGGCCTCTGGAGTCGGTTCTGCAGAACCATCCTCCCCATGCTATCTGGCACGTCGGTTGAGCATCATGCATCTCTGCAATTTTTATCTGACTTTATATGCATGGCACTATCCTGCCTGGTCAAGCACGGTGCTCATACTAGTTATGAGGAGGAGACGGGAGAATGGGCGCTGCTCTGCATGGCAAGGACCGCAGGGGACCGCCCACAGTGGCAACCCTGGCAGTTCCCTTTCGTCACTGCTATCATGGAGGCGTTGCCATTAGATGGCACCATTCCGTTTCTTGACTCCTTTGAAGCAGCCTTACTGCTGCGTGAGGCTATTCGACTTCGCCAAACCAGGCTGGTTGAGGAGCTTGTCCGCCGGGGCGTGAAGATTTCAAAGATGTGGGATGGTTTTCTCAATCTGACACTACTTGAATATCTCATAAGCTATGATGCGCTGGAACTTAGCCTGGTTTCCGTACTCCTTGCTTACACTGAGCCAGAGGAGTTGGAGTACCGGCAGTTTGAAATCCTAGATCGGATCCTCGAAGTTCCCGACGAGCCAAAAGCGGTGGTAATGTTCACTCGGCTGGTCCAGTGGGGAATGGACCCCAACTACATATCCGAGGCTGGGTTAAGAAAGCAAGCACGACCAGTTCTACCACAGGCGATCTGTCTTTGCCAAGTCGATGTTGCGTGCGCCCTGCTTGAAAACGGTGCAGATCCTGCCTTTTGTGGACCTGATGGGTATAACGCCCTGCTTGCTGCAGCTGATCTTGGATCTGTTGCTGTCGTGGAAGAGGTCATTGAGAGAGTAGGGTTCGGCTTTGACTGGGTCTGTCACTACGAAAGGTCTGGTGTCTACTATAACGCGCTTCAATTGGCGGCTCGCAAGGGACACCGCGATGTTTTGGAGATACTCCTCCAATCGACGCCTTTGGGCGAGGAAGTGGACTCGGCCACTGCCCACAACAGCTTACCACCCGCCCATCTAGCCGCCAAGTTTGGATTTCTGGAGTGTCTCAAGACACTGAGAAAATTTGGAGCCGATCTGGCCGTCAGAGATGCATCTGGGAGGACGCCGCTGTTCTGGGCCCTTCTTGGCGGCAAGGAGGAAGTGGCTGAGTATCTGAAAGATTCTCTTCCAGACTATGATGTACAGAAAGATGATGGCATCTCTACACCGGGACCCCTTGAACCGGTGCTCGATTCTGAAGCCAGCGAGCTAATCTCTCGCACACCTGGACGCTCGAGGTCCGAGTCAAAGGTGCTCGGAAAGATGATAGCAGACATGTTACTTCGCCATCGACCGGGCCGCGTTGGTCTATTTGCATCTCTTCTCAAATATACCTCCAAGGATGAGCTAGAGGCTGCTATCATGCCGTGCAATAGCTGCACTCTTCTGAGCTACACAGCGGCAAAGTCTGACGTTGGCACAATGATTGAGCTTCTCGGCCTTGGTTTCCGCGGGTTTGTTGCCAGCTGTAGCGAGCATTGGCCGGTCGGTTACAACGCCCTCGTTGATGCATGTCTGCACATACGAGGCTTTTTGCGATACGACTTCTTCACAGCGCCCGAGCAAGTGTATCCCGTCTTTAGCAAATGCCTCGATGGCTACCTAGCTGAAGGCAGGCTATGGTTCCATGTACCTACCCCACCGATTCATGTCATTTGTCAATACCAGAAGGCCACTAAAGCGCCAGACTGTATCCGGCAGATGGAAATTCTCGGACTGGTCCTAGGTCACCTCGTGGTTCATGCTGACGAGTATTGGTGAGTGTTACTGCCTCAAACAAGCTCGACAACTGCTGATGACAATAGGACCTTGTTGGAAAAGTCCGGGCTATCCGGCTTGTCCGAGCCTCGTGGCGTTGAGGACATAAAAGCAAGACTTTTACGACTCGTTTTAAATACTCGGAGCGAGGTCAATATTGGTACCGTCTATCTCGGAGGCAGTGTTCCTACGGCCTTGCACGTCCTCATCGAAAGCTGTGGCATCAACGATGCTACTGTCCCGGACATGGAGCCCTTCTGCAACATGGCCAGAATGCTTCTTTCTCACGGTGCTGACGTGAATGCTCAAGACATCGACCTTTACACGCCCCTCCATCTGGCTGCGTCTTACGGCATGCTTCCAATGGTTGATTTGCTCCTAAAAGCGAGTGCTGATGCCCATGCTCGGGACGTGAACGGCATAGCTCCCCTCGGTCACGCGGTTTTCAATAGGAAAACTGACGTTGTGAGATGTCTGATACAATACGGCGCCGACCCTCAGACTTTCTCAGGTTTGGACGATTCCCGGATGGATTTAAAACTACTCCACGAGCTTCTCGGCTTAGGGATGGACCCTTGCACACCTACAATGGACGGACACAGCGTGATCGCGTCGGCGATCAGCTGGGGTGGCCCCTCGAGATCCTACGCTTTGAACGGCGACTTTGACTTTTGTCGAATATTGGAACAAGATCCATTCTTGCTGACCAGACTGGTCCGGCACCAGCGTCCACCACCCAAGGGGCTTAAAGCAGTCTTGCGACGTATTCCAGGACATTACCACGATCAAGTTGTCAACTTTGCGCCTCCGCATGAACTTGGTCCAGGATGTTTCACCATCAGCCTAGACAGGGCGGACCTATTGGAGCTACTCGTCAATTTTGGCTTCGACTATGAGCGCGAGTGGTGTGACAAGGGATCAGCCCTCATGTTTGCAGGCAGCATCGGAGCTTCTAGAACTTTCAAGATGCTGGTTCGTTGTGGCGCCCGACTTTCGTACACTACAAAGGACAGACACGGCTGGGACGTGACCAGATCCGTGGTGGAGGCAACGAGAATCCACCCCAAGCTTCTGCAGTGGCTATTTGTCGATCGTCACTACGAGACAAAGTATGTGGAATGGGAGGCACATGGTGCCCCTTTTACGAGGCCCTGGTCTGGCCCGCGGAGGGCAGAATACAACCTTGTCGGAAACGAGATTCAGTATGGCCGGCTCGACGATGAATCTACAATAGAGTATCTGGGCCGCCTGGCGCGGATTCGCAGGGATCTCACAGGAAAGATTGTGCCGGTTACTCTGGTAGGATGATAACCCCCGGTGAGTCGAGGAAGCAGAGGAGAGAGGGGGCAGTATGGGGACTTGCTCGCACGCCTAGCTGCCGTGGATTATTGCTGTTGGATATTGGACCTAATGAGTATGAAGGAAAAGGACATGTTTTTGCGGTATTTTGGCGAAGAACGTTTTGGGTTGGGTATTCCTCAACCGTAGCTAATGTAGTGAGACAACCAGGAAGAAGGCGGATATCGACATCTTGAGGTAGCAATGTCAGCTTGTGTATATGCAGTGGGGTGACCGACTAGTCAAGCAGTTATAGAGTGAATTAATGATCGTCCGTAGCTAAAGGTGAAGGGTTTGGGGTCAAATTGATTCAATAAAGATTGGATGTCATGATGGACCAAGTTTAGAAGATTTCGTAATTATTCTCGAAAGTTAAGGTCTTAAATTGGTAATATATTGTCACTAAAGCTTAAACGAGGTAGATGACACGACGTAGTCTTTGTCCCAACGGTGTAATCCAACAGCAGGCATGTCGCTCTTGGGTCGAACATCTTGAGCTTCACGGGACGGCAATAGGGCTTGATAAGGCTTGAAACTTCACATTTGATAGGTGGATATCTTCTACTTACAGTCTGACTTTGACCCATCCAGACTCCAAACTCCAGGCCCCAAGTTGATGGTTTTATAAATGTACATAATGGTAATCATAACTCTCAAGCCGCCCTTTTTCTTATCCCCAAGTGCCTCCTCCTCCGCCGCCTCTACCACCCTTCCTCTGCGCGCTCAGGCGCCAGTCATCCTCGTTTGCAAACTTGTTGTACAGTGGCTGGATCCTCTCAGCCTTCTTCCTCTTGCTCAACCGATCCGTCGCCGCAACCTTGAAGAAGGTCGGTGCAGCCTCGACGAGCCATTTGGGCTCAATGCTGGTCGTGCAGTGCATGTACTCCTTGGACGTCAGCACAAGCTCGTGGTAGATAACCCACTCGGCCTGCTTGCCAAACAGCGCCGAGCTCGGGTGCAGATACACGGGCGTGCCCTCCGTGAGCGTCTTGTAGCCCTCCTGCGGATCTTTGCGTGCCGCGTTGCGGAAGAAGCCCGCGCAGAGAGCGCGGCGAACCTTTTCTGTTGCGCGGCCGCACGAGGTGATGCGGTGCTTGTACCGGTCCATGATCTTGACGATCTGGTCGCGGATGTCCTTTGCGCGGCGCATGGAGCGTGCTTGGATAAAGTTCTCGAAGCACCAGGGACTCGAGTAACCGCTGTTCTTCCACGCATTGTATACGTTGAGGAGGGTGAGATGGTCGCCGTGGGGATCGTGAAACTTTGCCTTTTTCTGATCGGCCTGCGTTTGCTTCTCTTTGGGGCGGTAGAAAACGCTGGTGAGGTTGAGCATGGCGACGATACTAAGAACTTCATCGGCGCAGTCGAGTTCAACGGCAGCGATGAGGACCTTGGCGAGGGACGGCACCATGGGAAAGTCGGCCATCTTTCTACCCAGACGGGTTAAAAGACCTTCGTCGTCTAGGGCACTGAGGGCATAAAGCTCCTCTAACGCGGTAAGCATGGTGTTGATCGGGGGCGGGTCCATAAAGTCAAAGTGCAGGAGATCGTTGATGCCCATGGCTTTGAGCATGAGAATCGTTGTAGACAAGTTCTGTCGCTGAATCTCAGGAATGGTAGTCGGCAGCATTTCGGACTGGTATGCAGCCTCGGTATAAAGGCGAAAGCATTTTCCTGGGCCAGTTCGACCAGCTCTTCCGGCTCTCTGGTTGGCCTGGGCCTGCGAGATGGGCGTGACAACCAGCGAGTCCATGCCCAACTTGGGATCGTAAGCGTTTTGCTTAACGAAGCCCGGGTCCACGACGTAGTAAATCTCGTCGATAGTGATGGAGGTCTCGGCGATATTCGTCGCAATGACTACCTTGCGACTTCCGGCGGGCGCAGGATCAAAAATTCGGCTCTGCATCTCAGTGGGAAGCTGTGCGTAGACGGGAAGGATGATGAGGTCTGGCACATTGGGCCCCAATGCTTTCATCCTCTCGAATAACACTTCACAGGCTGTGTCAATCTCTTCTTGTCCAGTCAAGAACAGGAGGATATCGCCCTTAGGTTCGGTAAGATGGATCTGCATAACCGTCACCAGAGCCGTATCCAGGTAGTCGGATTCCGGTTCCCTTGAGTAAAGCACCTCGACAGGGAATGTTCGGCCGGGTATGGTAAAAATGGGACACTCGTTGAAGTATGCCGAGAACTTGTCCGCATCAAGCGTCGCAGATGTGACAATCACCTTCATATCAGGTCGACGTTTGAGAGCCTTCTTGAGCAAGGCAAAGAGCACATCGGTGGCGATAGTACGCTCGTGAGCCTCGTCAAGCATGATACACGAGTATCGCGACATATCCGGGTCAACAAGAATTTCACGCTGAAGCATACCATCCGTCATATACTTGATCTTGGTGGCCGGGCTGGTGCAGTCTTCAAAACGAATCGTGTATCCGACCTCCTCTCCAAGCTTGCAACCAACCTCCTCGGCGACTCGCTTGGAGACCGACATGGCAGCGACACGACGAGGTTGAGTACAGCCGATGATTCCGTTGTTGGCGAAACCGGCTTCCGCCAAGTATTGCGTCAGCTGTGTGGTCTTTCCGGAGCCAGTCTCTCCGACAACAATCAAGATCTGATTCTCATGCACAGCCTTGATGAGTTGGTTTCGGAATGCAAAAACGGGCAACGACTCTCGCTGGTCCTTGATGCTCATATTGGTACGCTTTCCCAGTGACTGGCCCTTGGGGATAACAGCCTTTTTCCACTCAGGAACCTCATCGGATCCTTGGTTCTTTCTGGCGTTTCTCAGGTCGCTAGCAAACTTCCTCTTGTCGGGGTCTGCCATAGGGTCTTGCCACTGAGCGGACAGGTTTTCCTTGGAATCCTCCTTTGCAGCGGCATCGGCTTCCTGCTGCTTCAACTCCTTTCGCTCCTTGGCCAGGTTGGTACCCGACATGGCTGCTCGGTTCATAGAGCCATCTGGCGCCTTGACAACTCGGATTGGTGATAGTTCGAGTGACTGCTTGGTCTGTCCAGCCAAGAAGGGAGGCTCCTCCTCACGCACTTCAATGTCGACATCCTCCTCCAGCTCCAGCTCGCCATCGCCGCGCAGTGTCGCATTATAGTCTTCTTCGAGGTCGGGGTAGTCGGATGCCTTTGCAACTCCTGATGCGATCAGCTGTCGGATCTCCCATCTCTCAGGTGAGGTCATTCGCTTCTTTTGACGTCTTGGAGGGCCCAGACTGTCTCGTGGCATGGCGGCTGACGGGTCTGTGAAGCCGTTCCTTGCTCCCCCACCGAGTGCTTCCATATTGGCGCCGGTCGACATGCGAACTTGCGGTTCCAGATCCTGACCCGTTTCCTGATCAACATCCTTCATGGACAATCCAATCTTCTTTCTTCCGTTGTTTCCTTCTTCGATGCTCGTAACCTTGGCCCAGACCTGCTGCCCTTGCGATACCAGGTCAGAGGGATCTTCAACGCGCGCTCCAGCTACCATGCGTGAGATGTGAACCAAGCCATCGACCTTGCCAGCAACATGGTGTAAGTTGACGAATGCGCCGAATGGCTTGATGCCTGTGACATGTCCTTGGTAGACCTTGTGTAGTTGTGGCGCATCGTCCATTTCGGGTTGAGGAGCGTTACGAAAGCGATCGTCGTCGTCGTCATATCGTCGGCGGCCTCGTCGTTCTTTCCGAGATTCGCGGTGGCCGTCTCGCCAGTCCTCGTCGCCTCGCTCAGGTGATCTCGATCGGTGCCTATCTCGTACGCGGGGTTCTCGTGAGCGCGATCTGTGCCTTCTCCTCCGTCTTGATTCCTTATGATCCTCCGGGCTTCGGCTTCGCTTTCTCGTGCTCTTCTCCTTCTTGGCCTTGCCTTCCAAGCCTTCGAGAAGCGCAAAAGTATCATCAAAGGCGTCGGCTCCGTCGGGTGGAGAATCCTTATCAGGTAGTGCCAGTCCGCTAAACACCTTTTCCTTCTCTTCGAACGTTCGCGAGTGGTGTTCTTCGTTCTGGGGTTCGCCACTCTTGCCCTTGAACTTGGGATGCATGGCCAGAACGAGGCGATCCAGGCTGTCGACAAAACTGGGCGGGAAGTCTGCGCCGATAGCAGCAAGCTTCCCGCGGAAAGCCTCGAGGGAGTCGCATTCTGTTCTCTGCGCGATGAGGAACTCGGCCAAGGTTTTATCACTGACGTTGACGTGATTTTGCAACTCGGATGTCACCTTGGACACAAGGGATAGCAGCTCGAGATTTAAGAGGTCGTCCATCTTGACTTGGGAGCGGGGGGACAACCACCTCCGGCTGGGAAGATGCGTCCTGGTCGTGAAGATAAAGGTCCAGATGAGGAAGAAGTTGAAGGGCGGGTCACGTGGCTGTTTGGAAATGGTCCGGGCGTTTTTAGGTCAGAAGCTACAAATAAATTTATGATTGATGAATTACAGAAAGAAATCCCCTCTGACTTGGTCTGTATTTATAGAACTTCATTTTTTTACTTTTTGGTAACACTTCTAACTTTATTACACCCGCAAAGGGGATTAAAGTAGCCTAGGAGAATCAAGGGGAGAAACACAGTAGAGTCTCAGTAGGTACCCAAGCCTTGCAAACCAGTAAATCGGATCAATAAGCTTAGATGCCGCATCGCGTGCAGCTTCGAGGTCTTGAAAAATAGAACTTCATTTAAGTTAACTGAACACTTTCCTATGCACCCAAGTATCTTGTTTAAGCATTTTTGTCGTCTCAAACTTAATAAATGCTGATCTTATGAGTGGGTTGTTAGGCTCCAGCTATGTATGTATGACAGGGTTTGAGATGATTGTGCAATACCCGCCATGACAGCTTTCTCATATCAAGTCTGATATAGATGTCTGCCGTACGTTCAGGCAGTAGCATGCCAAGCCCTAAAATGTAGGATAAAAGTTAGACAATTCTCAATAAAGACTAAGGCAACGATCGAAAAGTGGCAGCCTAGCCGTGGCCGCGCATCAGTCTATCAGAGCAAGATGTCAAGTCCGTTCCCTAGCAGCTGACCTGCTAGCTCATACTCCTCTGCACCTTAGGTACGCAGAGATTTTCATACTTAAAGAGATGCTCATCGTAAGAATGTTATGCCTTTTTATGATGTCGAGACAAGGTTTCATCGTAATTCCGTCTTTTTATGTGGATCTGAAGCATGTGAATGCCATCCTGCTGCCTCCAACCGTTGCGTATCTCGAGATGACCCGACCGACCCACGTGCGACCCTGGGCAGTAGAGTGTTAATTGACGTCCATCTCCGCAGCCAATCATAGCCTGCAGAGCTATATCCCATTACGCAAGCCCCTCTCTTCCCGGAGAACGCCACCACTGCAGGTGACCTGCCGCTAAACGAGAACACTACGTACCTTTTGCGCTATGCAGCGTCATCACCAGCCGCCTCAGCCTCAGCCCGCTTCCCTACAGGTTCCATTGAATCAGTCACACGCCACCCTCTTCCTCCTCTTCATCACCAACGACCCGACGACAATCCCTTTACTAAAGTACCGTCCTCTTTTCCCTTTGAGATTCCTTCACCACAAGACTACTCACCTTGAGTTTCAACCCTCCTCTGCAGCCATGTGCTCCGCCGACATCTTCCTCGCCTTCCTCGCCGTCCTATTTCCCCCGCTGCCCGGTAAGTTGCATCGCGGCTCCGCATCATTGTGCGGAGAGAACAGCATCCACTGACATTACAATTGCAGTCTGGGTCAAGTGCGGCCTCTGCAGCGCCGACTCCCTTATCAACATCCTTCTCTGCGTGCTGGGCTTCATCCCCGGCCTTCTCCACGCCTGGTACATTATCGCAAAGTACCCCGAGCCACCCTACGAATACGAGGCCGTCCCTCAAGACCGCGAGGGCGGTCGCGTCACCTACGTCTACGTCCAGTGCCCCCAGGGCCAGGGCCAAGGCCAGCATCAGCATCAGCATGGCCAGCAAAACAAGCAGCCCAAGCTACAGCCGGCTGGCGGCAACATGAACTACGGCACTCAGAACGCAGGCGGTTCCAGCCAAGCTCGTTCTGCGCCTCAGCAGGGTGCCGATTCTGGCGAGGGCAACTCTGACGGCCAGGGCGTACCGCCTTCCTATGCCGACGTTGTCGCTGGTGATAACAAGGTCCAGTCAAATGAATAAATGTCTGATGGGAATCTCTCTCGATGGCCCGGTTGGATGGGTGGTGGATTTCAGATACATCCGCCTCTTTTGCCAACAAAGCGACTTTGGATATCTTTGCGGCAGTTCCATCAACGACAACTTCTAGTTCGGTGAGATGGCCGAGTTGGTTATGGCGCCAGGTTAAGGTTAACCTTAACACCAATTTCCTGGTGGAGCAATCCTCCTGGGTTCGAGTCCCAGTCTCATCAGAGTCTTTCATTTTTGCGTTTTTGATACTTTTTGCTCACGCGAAACCGGACTAGGAGTTTACGGGCATGACGGATTGTATTTCGGAAGGGACTTGTACCACGAACTTTTGGCGTTAGGCTGGACTTTGCTCTTGAACGAAGCACCTGGACCTTCTACACAGTTGAGATAGTGCTCAGACTTATAAATCTCTATTGACTAGCTTGACATGTCCCTTCAGAATTTCTTTACCCTGGACCACGAACTTTTTCTTCAGCTGTCTTCATTTCCAAGCCTCCTTCTTTAAGCCTCATTCGCGGCGAGAGCATGCTGCTTCTCTTCCGCGTCAGGATCATGCACCGACGGCGCCGGGCGGTTCGACAACCTGGGTTCCTTGTAACCTCGCATCAGCTCCTGAGGAAGAAATGTGTAAAACGACGGGACAATGATCTCAACTGCCTTGACGAATCTCAGTCCAGCGTCCAACTCGCAGATGCTCAAAGTGGCCTTCATCCCCGGTGCCATGTTTGTAAGAAGATAGTCGTCAAAAAACAGCTCCATGGTTTCTTCGGCGACGGGCCACGGGACAACAGGGGCGTCCCAGTCATCCTTGATTGTAGCTTGCTTGAACATGGCTTTGCCGACGGGAACATGCTTGGCCGCATGGTCGCCGATAACGAGAGACTTGACTCGCTTGATAATGTCGCTGCTTGGACGAAAGATCTCGACCAGTTCAAGAGTAGAGCTAAACTCCCTAACCACGGCGGGCTGTTTAGTGCTCAGGCGCTCAAACAACTCGGGCTCATCCATCAAAGCAAAAGCCGAGAAAAAGACAGACTTGGAGTCGAACCCATCAGGACGCTTGAACTGCTGGAATGACCACGACTTCTGAGCAGTCTCCTCTGGGCAGAAGAGATCCTCGGCAGCAAGGTTGAACTGTCCTGGCAGACCAGCATAGAGCAGTCGGACCATGGGCCACTCGACGCGCGCAGCCTCGCACACTTGCAGCGCAGCCTCGACATTGTCCTCGTACTCAGGGCATACATCGTGATGAAGCACATATCGGAGGAAATTCTCAACGGTATCAATGCCGGTTATCATCCTGGGTTGCTCAAAGGACGTGAGTTGAACAAGCGTCACCGAGAAGAAACCAGCAGCGACGCCGGCAAAATCGATAGTCCACCCATCCTCGTCGCCATTGTAGAATTTGTCACCAGCCGAGGTGGTTCCATAGACAATGTCCGTGGCAGTCGCCTCACGTCGCTCCGCGGGAGTGAGGTCCTTCAAGTCCTGACGGCCCAGGCCACCATAGGCACCAGGATTGCTGTCGACGCCACCGAGAAAGAGATACTCGTTGAAATAGAGGGTTCGATCGCCATGGAGACGGCGGCGAGAGCGGAAGCGCTGAATGCAAGACTGTATGCGCCTGCACGATGTCAGCACTTGTTGCCTGGGAGTGGGTTAGGGGGGGACGCAGGCAATCATACTCGGAAAACGACAGGTCCCTGCAAGAAGTTAGATCCCCATTGATGAGATGATATGCTGGTAAGACTTACGGATCGTAAATCTCGTCCTTTTCCTCTTTGGCTTCCTCGGGCGTCAGAGGCGGGTCAGCAAAGTACTCTAAATCTGCGTCAGCTTAAAGTACACTCTAACTCAATACGGGAAGATGAATCTATATGCCTTCGAAGCCGCTTCCTCGGTTCTTGGGCAGAGCAGTAGGACCGCGTTGGATGAGTGTCTTTGGTCTTCTCCCCTTTCTCCCCTGGCCCGTTTTGGCGATTCCCTGGAGGGACGCAGGTAGCTCGGGAGGCGGAGAATACATTTCGAGCAGGGTGAAAAGTGACGGTTTAGAGTTGAGGAATGGTGGTTTGATGGAACTTGATATACGAGGTTCAAGGCGGCCGTGATTCACTGATGATCGGGGAGAAGGAGACGAGAAGCCCTAAAGAAGGGAAGAAACCATTCCATGACCCTAAATAGGAGTGGAGGATGCTGGCAATAATTGCTGTGGACTGTTTGAAGCTGCAACTGGCAACAGCGGGCTGGCAACTGCCAGTGCCGTTTGCTCCAATGCAAGCAGGCGGGAAGGGGACAGCACCCAAGCCAAAGGAAATTGTATTATTTTCGTCGATTAGTTAGTAGTATAGCAACTCGCGGGTAATCAAACAATACCCCTCAATCCATCACATTCAGTTGACACTATACAGGGTCGACGGGGATTTGCAGCTTTGCATTTGCTCAGGGGCTCCCAATACAAGCAAACTCGGCAGTTAAAGAGTCAATCTCAGATACCATCAAAGTTGGATAAAAGAGCCATTATGGGCCTCGAACAAGTAACGTAGTATAGCTCGTGTGCCCAACCCCATCGGGGCTGAGCGTGTTGGTTAGACGGGTCCAGATATCCATATATCTGCACCCAGCCTCATGTATCGGCCTGTCTCTCCGCCAAAACATGGAACTTGCCTTTGCCTCTTTTATGACGTTCAGCATAGTCACCTACCGGGTAGTATCCAACTATCACTTAGTCTCCGCTTATCGACAGTCAAACAACAAGGCAGCTGTTGCGGGGTTTGATAACGGCTTGCTGCTCACTCGGGGCGCAACCGCGTGGCAAGGCAAAGAGCAAGGCTGATTCCTGCGATAGCTTCCCGTCTCCAGTGGAGGCTTGTTTGCATATTCGCTAGCTTGTCAATAGTAGCGAAAAGGTGCACCAAACGGCGGCGCCGGAAAACACGGAACGGTCCATCCCGGCCAAGAAACGTGCAAGAAGCTTCATTGGAGGTTGGCGGGAGTCTGCTGCCGTGAGGAAGAGCACAGTTTGAAGGTGTGATTCGTGGGTGAATTCGCTGGGGGCTGGGTCATTTGACGGTGATCACGGACGTGGTGCCTCCAATGGAAAGCTGATAACGGGTGGTGGTGAGACTGCAGTCTGGTGTGCTGTACGACGCTGGATTTGTGATTGCATATTGGCATTCGCATTCGTTTCTCACATTTGCCCAGTTGTGGTTGTGAGACACCCAACCCAACACAGGAGTTCAGCACGTGGGCATTGGCTTTCCAGCGCAGATTAGTAAATGGAGCTATAATGTAAAGCTGTGTGGTCTTTATCTCCTGCTGCACGGCCTTGGAACTTGAAGGAGAAAGAAAGGAATCCCAAACCGTGGGGCACGGTGACACTGCCTCTCCCCGCCTCTGTTACCGCGTGCGTTGTCCGCGTCTCAGGATCCTAATATCCGACGGGTTGGGTCGGACTAGATACTGCCGCAGGGTTGCATCGTATCTAATGTGAGATGAGGTGATGAATATCTTGTCATGATGATCAAGAACATGCCTGGTTCTCACCTAATTGCTGAAGTCAGATATAGTGGGACTAGAATCGACGTTGACGCTGGTGCTTTGCTGTGTTTCAAAGTGCAAAGCCCACCTTCTACAGACAACGCATGGCCAACACAAACAGCGCATCCATTTTGTATCCAATGTTTTCTGTTCCTTGCATGGCAAAGCTCCAAGCCAGCTGCCCTCCTGTCCCGGTGTCTGTTGGGTCTGGTGATGGAGGCGACCGTGTAGCAGGCCTCGGCGCTTCTTGACGGTGAGACAGAGATGATGTCGCCTTGGCTGCAAGAGCCCGCTCTAGGCGCATTCCCAGCCCCCTTTCCATCTGGGAAATCACCGAGGATCAAAGATCCGGGAGTCAGTGTCTGCCCAGCGCACCTCGAAAGGCGGCTCCCGTCAGCGCCAATCCTTTGGCTGAGATGGCCGGGGCCTGCCCCCTGGAAGGTCGCTTCTGACAGGCCCTGACAGGCCCTGACGTTGGCGTGGCTGAGCCGTTGCCGCAGCTTGAGGCGGCGCATGCGCTCTATCCATGAGTGAATCAGACATTGCCGCTCGTGTCTGTTTCGGGGGCCTTCGTTCTTGCCATCGCCAATGCTCGCTGGCTGTGTAGGGCAAAGTCATTTAATGCCTGAGGTCACTATTCTCTGACTTGGCCGGTGATAGGGTAGTGCTACTTGCCTAGCCACGATCCCCTCTTTTCCTGGGGAATGCTGTATAAACACCAGAGGATCTGCCCTCCTTTCAGCATCTTAATCTCTGTCGTTCTCCATTGATTGTTACTGCCTCCTCTGTGCTGCTTGTTTGGGAGATATTATTCGGTGGTCTTGCACCTCATCCTTCAATTTCCCTATCCTCCGCCACCAAGAAAGGCAATTCGCAAGGACCAGCGGCAAGGTTGACCTTGCTGGCTCACCCATCAGTTTGGATAGAAAAGTCGCCACTCCTCTCTCCCTCGGCATCCCAAGCCTTTTTACTCGCTGGAGCCACAGAACAAACACAAAACTTCTTCTTATCCTCGACGCGTCGCACCTAGTCCAAAACCGGGGCTGATCCTGCGCTGATCCGCAGTCTTAACTCGAATCACTTCTTTTTTGGTCTGCGCCCCCCTGAGAACGGAGCTGTATTCCTGTCTCGCTGGACCTGATCTTCTTAAGAGAGAGGGACGGGAGTCAGCGTCTGCGGTCAAACTCTCCATCTTGGGGCGTCTTTCTTAGCCATCTCCACCCAAAAATACGCTTCGCCTTCGCCTTCGCCATCGCCTTGCGCCGAGCCGCGACCGCCCTCGCCTCGGCCGTCAAACTTGGAGTTCCTTTCAAAGCTACAAGCGGCGTTGCCCATCTCTCTATAAGCCGGCTCACCGCTCTCTGACGCTTGTTGGTGCTTGAAGACGTGCCTTGTCTGTCTTTTCTGGTCGCTTCTGCCTAGTCATTCTCTGTTTGCACTTCGGTATCGCTACACCGACTACCGGCGCACGCCAACCGCCGCACTCTCGTCAATTACTATGGGATCCAAAGAAATGCCTAATCGCAAAGACCTCCGCGACTACAATTATGCCGTCGCAGGCCAGTAAGTAGTCCGATGCTCTTCGCGGTTCTTGTGCGCCCCCTGCCCAGACCTTGGAAATCCTCTCTTTCTTGTCCGTTGCGTCACAACGCCCTTGTCTCTCGCCGTGCCCCAAGTCGCTGACATCTTGTGCCCCAGTGCTGGCACGCTCTGCACGCCCGATGGCGAGCTCTTCATCAAGCCTTGCACCCAGTCCGAGATTGACTTTTACCAATCTGCCAACCGAAGACACCCCGATTTCGCCGAGATTATGCCCTTGTTTATGGGCTCCCTCATGCTGACCGACCCCACCGACGCATCCATTGACGAAGCCGTTGCCGGTGTCATCTCTCAAGCTGGCGACATCAAGACATCAAAAGAAGATATCGCTGCCACCGTCGCTCAGCAGGTCGCCCAGGTCGCCCAGGCTGCAGCGCAACCTCTCAGGGACAGTGTGACTTGGGTCCCTACTAAAGATAATAAGATCAAGACGGACAAGGCGGTTGTGCTGGACAACTCAACATTTGGCTTCAAGAGTCCCAATATCCTCGACGTTAAGTTGGGTGTGAGGCTATGGGCAGATGATGCGCCCCAGCAGAAGAAGGAGCGCTTCGATAAGATCTCGGCCGAGACCACCCATGGCAGCTTGGGCTTTAGAATAGCGGGCATGCGCGTCTTTCGCGGGTCGGAGGATGCCGCCGAACTGGACGAGATGGATTACATGATCTACGACAAGGACTATGGTCGAACGACAGTTACCCAGGACAACGTTGTGCGAGAGTTTCGAAAGTTCATCTTCAACAAGACAGCAGGCATCGACAAGGAGCTTGGCAAAGCTGTATGTGATGCCTTTATTCGCGACTTGCGGAGGATTGAAGAGGTTCTTGCACGTCACGAGAGCCGGATGTACTCATCCTCGCTCCTGTTCATCTTTGAGGGTGATGGCGAGGCTCTCCGAAATGCCATCGAAGACAACAACGCGCTCATTGACGCAGAGGCGGGCATTGGCCAGGCAGCTCGAACTACCAAGAGGGTTGATAGCGGCATCGCTCTGGACGACGACGACGAGCTGGACGATGATTCGGACCTGGAGGCTTCGCTCCCGCAGATCTATTCCCTCAGGCTGATTGACTTTGCTCACGCTGACTGGACCCCCGGCCAGGGTCCCGACGAGAACTCGCTGACGGGTGTCCGAAGTCTACTTCGCATTTTTGAAGAGATGGCGCAATAACAAGAGACAGGGGGGTTTTAATGACGACATGACAAAAAAGGCGAATCGGTTCATCTGCCGACCGAAGGAAGATGGGGAGAACAGGGTAAATAGTAGACGAAACGACTGGAAACCCCGATACCCATGTGCGATGGATCGAACGGAACATGTAGAAAAGGCTCCTCGGCGGAGATGATGGCGCACGGTGTCTACAACGATGACCTTTGAGATATTTGGCAAACATTTGGCTTTTGAGTCCATTTCGAAACAGACGAAATGGCGTTGATGGAAGGGCTTCGTGCATTCAGTGAAAACTGACCAAGGGGCATATAGCATGACTTGTCTGTTTGACTTGGGGAGGAATCTTGATAATTTGGTAGATCTTTGTTAGGTAGAAGATCAACCTTACTTCCAATTGTCTCATGATGAGATATACATGGCAATTTCCCAGGTTTTAGGTGAATATGGGCCCAAGTGAAGAGAACTCGACTGGCCTTGTTTTACTCTACCCTAAGGAGACGGGAACTTGTCTGTGCGAGCCTCGGTCTCTTCCGAAAGCTGGTGCCGGATCTCGATTAGAAAGATCCGAAGTGCCCATGGTGGAGGCTTCGGTGAGCTGGTAGAAGCACCCTCTGGTGTTGTTAAATGGGTGAGATGACAGAATTATATGTTCCAATAGCGGTAAATCTATCGAAAATTGCATGATTAATTATGTCATGCAAAGACCCCCAGTTTTTGGTGTTTTCCCCCACACCCTTACACTGAGCTTCTGGAAAGCTTCCAGCACAAGCGCAGCCCCACGCACAGACGCGCACCCGCGATCGCAAAGGCATCCACGACGTCAACTCTCAATCATTGTTCAAAAGTCGATGTAGCCTGTCATGTCGATTCCAGGCCTGGGCCAGATCCCAACGCAGGTGAGCACCAGTTGGATCCTTTGCTCTGCATCATCAGAGACAGCTTCGCTAACTTGATGGCAGCCCACCGCCTCGTCTACCCGCGTCGTCGCCCTCCGTCCCACCTCCGAATGGCGATTCCAGATATCCCAGGGCTCTCCCGTTATCGTCAAGGTCCTCTCCGGAACCGCTGAAAAGGATGGCGTCGAGCTGGCCCTGCGAAATGCCTACACGTTCTCCGGCGTCAAGTCAAAGATTCTGACGTGGCACGGATGCGAGCTCGAGATTGACGGCCGCTGCGACAGCGAATCCGTTGCAGAGTATGCCAACCCGACCGAGAGCCCTGCTAATGCGCACTTGAATCTACATGGCCAACTTAACGATATGCGCCAGGCCGCCGCAAGAGAAGGGAGAGAGGGGCCGAGGGTGCTCATCACAGGAGCTTCCAACTCGGGCAAGACAACGCTGGCGAAAACCTTGACGAGCTATGCGACAAGGCAGGGCTACCAACCGCTAGTGGTCAACGCAGACCCCAAGGAAGGCCTGCTCAGTCTGCCGGGGACACTGAGTGCCAGCGTGTTGGCGACTGTCATGGACCCCGAGGCAGCCGACGGCTGGGGGAGCACTCCCACCAGCGGCCCAAGCAGCGTTCCTGTCAAGCTGCCCCTGGTGTTCTACTATGGACTAACATCGCCCGATGAGGACCCTGATTTCTACCGCGAGCTCGTCAGTAAGTTGGCAGGCAGCGTGAGTGGACGACTCAGCGAAGACGAGAGTGTCCGAAGTTCAGGTGTTATCATTGACGGGACGAGCCTCCCAGAGCAGAGCCAAGATGGGGGCGATCCAATCGCACACATTGTCGATGAGTTTTCTAGTGCGTTCTCCGTCAAAAGCCAATGAGTGCTGTTGAATGAAATGCTAACGTGGAACGATAGTCAATGTCATTATTGCGATTGGATCCACTCATGTTATCACCGAGTTGACCAAGCGCTTTGGCAACGAGCAGACAAGCCTGGGAGAGCCCATCAGCGTGGTGCCTCTGGATAAGTCCGATGGCGTCGTCGAGCGTGACGAGATGTTTATGCAGCACGCAAGAGAAGCAGCCATCAAGGAGTACTTCTTTGGCGACGGGCGACGGACACTGAGCCCCCTGATCCAACAAGTTGACTTTGACAATGTCATCGTATATCACACCCCGGACGGTACGCTAGACCCCCCAATACCAGTCTATCGCCACTGACACCTCCAGACTTGGCCTACAGCGGCCCAGGCCTCACCCGTGAAGACCCATCGTCGCCGATGCAGCACTGGACGCTGGCCATCATGCACGCGGCGCCCAAGGACTCGCCCGAGACGGTCCGCGCGGCGAGCGTCATGGGCTTCCTGTACGTGTCCGACGTAGACGAGGAGCGGCGCAAGATCAAGCTGCTCGCGCCCTCGAGCGGGCGCCTGGGGGACCAGCCGCTCGTTTGGGGGAAGTGGCCGGAGCCGTACATTAACCTCCTCGGATGAGACCTTGTGCGCTGCCTGGGTATGCGGAGCACGCCCCCAGGGCTGCTCGTTCGGCTGTCTGGGTTATATCACGGAAAATGTAGGGGGAAGCGTGCCGAGCCTTGCACAGACGCGCGGAGTGTGACTCTGCTTCATCTCGGCATCGGTTGGCGGCATGTATTACACAATGGGTGCTTCTTGTTTGTGCTGTTGGCTCTGGTCCTTGTTGCAAGAGGGGATGTCCCATGTTGGGTTGTGCCTAGCCTCGGTCAAAGTACGTTTATCTACGATACTCAAAAGTGAATACCATTGATATTTCTTGTTGAGATAGAGCAAACCTGAGCGACTGTTGTCGTGTCCACAGGGGCTGTCTCACTCCTATCAAGCCCACGTGCCTCAACGCAGAGTCAACAGCCCCCCGATCTAGAATTTCCTCATCTTAGCTATCTTTCACCGGCAGTCGCCCGGATACGTCCCTAATTATCCCGAATCCCTTCACTCGCATTGCTTTTTCTCCACTTGACTTGCTGATGCTGTACTGTGTATGTAATAGAGAGGGCAAGTTCCTGGAGTACCCCGCAACCCAAAAGCCGGGGGTGGGTGCTTCAGGGGGGAGCGTTATGGTGAAGTGGTATCAGGTGGAGACGACACGAGGAATGGTTCTTTGGCGCGAGGAGGAGAGTCTGAGTTGCTTGGCTGCATGGTGCGATGCTAGGGAGGCACGGAGTTGAGGACGGCTTGGGGAAGCGCGCGGAGATACGAGAGGTTGGTCTCGGTGAGCGAGATGCGACGAGAGGTGTTTGGTGAGAGGCCTGTAGTTGTCGGGGAGAGCGCACTTGGGGTTACGTAGGAGCAGACTTGATGCTGTTTCGTTAGCGGATTCTAGTGAATATCTTCTTTGCCCATTGCACGTGGTGTTTTTATTTATCATCAATATAGCTCAAAGACACAAGTCCCCCGAGTGAATGCTGCGGTTGGCCGTCTCGGCCGTCGGAGGACGTTCAGTCTGCCCCGGTCGTCGGCCATGCATGCACCGGGGCGGGCTCGTGCACGGCCGGGCCGGAGTCTAGAAGACGGCGCCGACTAGTCCGCCTCACTTGGCAATAAGTCTGTAACCCTTGCATTCACACTGTAAACGAGCTCCTTTGCAAGAAGATCAGAGGAGTCAAGCCCCGCTAGTCAGATTGCGTAGCTGCAGGTTATTCCCTCGGACGATGATTTCCTCTTACACGGAGAGCGTGATCCATGACACGGTCCAACAGCGATGCTACTCGTCACGGCCAAGACGTAGTGACGTCCAGGGTTCGCTTACTACTATGTAGGGAAGACGACCTTGGAATATCTTGGAACGGGGTTGGGGTTGTTCCAAGGCGTTTGATGAGAGGCCACCCCGGGCTAGCCCAACAAGTGCTTGAGCTTAATTATTAGCGCCCTCTTGCAGAAAGAGCCGCCATAGGTAACCAGGCCAGGCGGCTCTGGGAGGGAAAAGGGCCCTGGAGCCAGGGCATGTAGACGCATCTCCAGGAAAAGGATTGATTGTACAGGTATGGATGGAGAGGCATTGCTACAGCATCCATAGTCATTAATCACTTGAGGAGAGTATTTTGCCTCAATCACATCAATACTCGCCAAGGCCTCTCTGGTTTTCTCACCGAGGCAGGTGACGGGAAAGCGTCTTGGCTCGAGGCGAAGCAACAAGATGCGTCGTGTACACGGCGGTACACGCCAAGCGCAAGCCATGCCAAGTTCAAACAAGCATTTGTGTATCCCTGGTGAGAGCAAGCGGCATCATGGCGGGAGGGAAGAGGTGGCAACAAAGCGAGGGGAGCAAAGGCGAAAAGGTGATTGGATGGTTGGTGATTGATGGGGATGCATCGGCTAGGGTCGTCATGTGGATATGGTTGAGCTTGGCATTTGGTTTCTGAAGTGATAGTGAAGTCGCTGATTGCTACAGTGTTGTTACTGCTTCCGGCCGACGGGAGATACAGTACGGATGGATTGAAGCCTCCCACACAAACACGTAACATGGTTCAGTGTGACAGAGTGTTGTTGTTTTCGAAACATGCCGGCCTGTCAGTGATAGATGTTGTCGATTTCTGCCTCTTTGAGGTCTGTCCACTTCCCAAACTGGGTAGACATGCCTCTATCAATCTGTATTCCCCCGCATTCGACTTACAATCATGCCCCCGGTCGTACAAGCCAGGACCCCGTTTGCAGACAAGACCCCGCGACGGCGGGTACGGGTTGATAGCATGTAGCACGCTGCGCTAGCTGTATTGCTTGCCGATGACGACAGGAAGACAACGACAAGAGAAGGACAACACAGCACAGTGAGCACAATGACGATCCGACTCGTCTGCCTCCCATTCAAAACCCTCCTCGTGACCTTGGATAAAGTGGTAACGGGCAGGCTCTGATTCGTCCGGGTGAGGCGCATCTCCGAGGTACATGGCGATACATGTGTCCCCACAGCACGACACAGCCACCTCCAATGTCGCAGCAAAGTCTCTGGCCAGTCGCCGTCGCCCACGGACAGAAACAGGCATGGTTATCTCGTGGATGGACGACCCGCTGGATCCACCAAACCTAATCTGACGATCCTCGTGCTTGTTAAACTTGCACAGCAAGGGAAAGCAAGAGCAGCAGTCGCGCTTCCTGCTTGGCATGTGCTGCTGCAGCGGGGTCGTCTGTGATTTGGCTTCTATCCATGGCACAAGAGCCCTCCCGCCGTCATTACCGCTTGCAAATAGTCGCACAGTGGGAATGGGGAGACATGGGCACCCCCCCGCTGGCCGGACGGACGCCGGCATTGCGGGCACTGAGAAGCTGTCACGTTCGGCCACGCCTTCCCTGCATCTTTTCTCCGGGAGTCTAGCATCGCCGGAGCGGCTGCCGTTGCCCGTTTGCCCCCTCCCGTCCATCCCACCCTCCTTGCCTCTCAGCGATCGTAAAGAGATAAAAGGTGCCTTCCCATCCCAAACCTTCCCTTCCTATCTCTCCAGGTCTCGTGTGCCTTTTACGCATCCTCCATCCTTTTCCCATCCTGCATCTTGCATCTCAAAAACCCCTTCTTTTAAAAAAAAGCAAAAACCCCAACCCTCCAGCACAAGCCCTCCTGGTTGTCCCTCTGAACAGCCAGCCCCTAGACCCTATCTCGTCTTCGCTTACACCAACACCCGTTCGATGGGAGAAACCGAATCCAAGACCGCGAATGGTGCAGTTCACGCCACTTCCACGTCGGAATCGTCGACCGTCGCCGCCGCTGGCCAGGACGACCAGCCGCCTATAGCGGAACCCCCGGACCTAGCTATAGAGAAGCCAACCCTCCCTCACACGCTCTCTGCCCAGCGCGTCGCTGTCGACCTCAAGTCGGACATTGACGATGGGTTGAGTATCGACGAGGCTGCCGCCCGCCTTGAGCGGGACGGCCCCAATACCATCAAAGGCGCAAAGGGCATCTCCCTTTATGAGATCTTCATTCAGCAGATCGCAAATGCCCTGACTGTCGTCCTCATCGCCGTGACCGCTCTGTCCTTTGCTATCTCGGACTACGTTGAGGGTGCCGTTGTGGCCGCCGTCATTGTCCTCAACATCGTTGTCGGGTATGTCTTTGCCGCTGCATCTGCTCAGCCAATCTGCTGTTGCAACCACTGCTGCTGCTGCTGCTATCCCCTGCATCGTTGTCTCGCAACTTGCTACACCCTTTTTCTGTCCCTTGTCCCTGCTGCCATATGGTGAAGCCTGTGATTTTGCCATGCGTAAGGCCCGAAGCCCCAAGCACTGAGGTCGAATCCTGTGCCACATCCTGAAGCTGCCAGTTTCAACAGCAACTATCAGCTTCCCTAGTCTCGCACCCTGCTAACATTGACGCTCTCAGATTGATTCAGGACTACCGCGCGGAGCAGACCATCCAGTCCCTCTATGCCCTGTCCACTCCCAAGTGCAAGGTCATCCGAGATGGCCAGAGTGAAACTGTCAAGGCCGAATCGCTCGTCAAGGGCGATCTAGTCTCTCTCGCTACTGGTGATGTCGTTCCCGCCGATCTGCGTCTTGTCCAAGGCATCAACGTTTCTACCGACGAGGCCCTCCTCACCGGTGAATCCATTGCCATCAGCAAGAAGCCCGATGCCATCTTCACCGACCCGGATATGCCAATGGGCGACCGCATCAACTTGGCCTACTCCGGAAGCTCCGTCACCCGCGGCCGAGCCACAGGCTTGGTTATCGCTACTGGTATGGAGACCGAAGTTGGTCAAATTGCCGAACTCTTGCGCAAGACCAAGAATGACAACTCCGAAAGGGGTCCCGTCGGTCGCGTTGTGTTCAGGCTCTACCAGTTTAGCCGCAGAATTCTGGGTCTTGAGGGTACGCCGCTCCAGGTCACTCTCAGCAAGTTTGCCCTGCTGCTGTTTGCCTTTGCCATTCTGCTCGCCATCATCGTCTTTTCCGTCAGCCTATGGAAGATCAACGATGAGGTCTTGCTCTACGGCATCTGTGTCGGTGTTGCTGTCATCCCCGAGTCGCTGTTGGCCGTTCTGACCGTCACCATGGCCGTTGCCACCAAAGCAATGGTCCGTGGCAACGTCATCGTCCGCCAGATGCCCTCTCTCGAGGCCGTCGGTGGTGTCACCAACATCTGTTCCGACAAGACTGGCACACTGACTCAAGGACGCATGATCACCCGCAAAGTCTGGCTTCGCGGAGACCTCTCGGGTACTGTCGAAGGTACCGCGAACCCCTACGACCCCGGCAGCGGTGCTGTCCGTTGGTCTGCTGACCTAGCCGGAACCTGTCTCAATGCCTTCCTCAACGTCCTTATCCTCTGCAACAATGCCACAGTCACGGATGGCAAGAAGGAGCCGGAGACCGACTCTAGCAGCGTCATCACCGCGTCCGAAGACTCTGAGTGGAAGGCTATTGGCGAGCCCACCGAGATCGCTCTCAAGGTCTTTGCCATGCGATTCGGCCGACACAGAGCCAACAACGGTTCTCTGGTCGCTGAGCACCCCTTTGACTCATCCTGCAAGCTCATGAGTGTTGTCTATGGCAACGATATTGAAAACAACCGAGAGGTCTACACCAAGGGCGCAGTTGAGGTCCTCTTGACCAAGCTCAATGAGACAGAAGAGTACAAGAAGGAGATCCTCGCCAAAGCCGAAGAGCTCGCTAGTCAGGGTCTGCGAGTGCTGTGCCTCGCAACCAAGACAATGAATGGCGACGTCAAAGACTGCCATGATCGTGCCAAGGTTGAGAGCGATCTTCAGTTTCTCGGTCTCGCTGGTCTGTATGATCCCCCTCGTCCTGAAACTGCCGGTGCCGTGGCCCAGTGCCGCGCTGCTGGCGTGACTGTTCATATGGTCACTGGTGACCACATCAAGACTGCCACAGCCATCGCATATGAGGTTGGCATTCTGAACAAGGATGTTCTCCTGAAGCCCAACACCGTCATGGCGGCCTCAGACTTTGGCGCCCTCAGCGACGATCAGATCGATGCTTTGGATGAATTGCCCGTGGTGCTTGGCCGTTGCAGCCCTCTTACCAAGGTCCGCATGATCGAAGCGCTCCACCGTCGCAAGGCTTTCTGTATCATGACGGGTGACGGTGTCAACGATTCACCGGCCCTAAAGCAGGCTGATGTCGGTATTGCCATGGGAGACCGTGGCAGCGACGTGGCCAAAGAAGCCGCCGACATGGTTCTGACAGATGACAACTTTGCGTCTATCGTTACCGGTATTGAGGAAGGTCGACGACTTGCCGACAATATTCAAAAGGTATGTCCCCATACGATTACCTTATCATGATGTGCGCTAATCGTTACAGTTCCTTTTACATCTTTTGACGTCCAATCTGGCGCAAGTCATTCTGCTCTTGATCGGTCTTGCATTCAAGGATGTCAATGGCTATGCCGTGTTCCCCCTTTCTCCTCTTGAGATTCTCTGGGCCAACTTGGTCACTTCCTCGCCTCTTGCCCTTGGCCTGGGTCTAGAAGAAGCTTCGCCTGATATCCTGCGCCGACCACCACGCAGCTTACGCACGGGTGTCTTCACTAAAGACTTGGTCCGTGACCAACTGGTTTACGGACTCTGCTCTGGCTCCCTCTGCCTGTGCGCTTTCATGCTCGTCAACTATGCCGCCTCCGGCAAAGGTTACTATGATATGCCTGAAGGTTGCAACGACGCGGGAACAGAGGGCTGTGATCTTGTCTACCGCGCCCGCGCCACGACCTTTTCCACCCTCAGCTTCTTGTTGCTGGTTACCGCCTGGGAGGTGAAGCACTTCCACCGCAGTCTGTTTGCCATGGACGAGCGGTGGTCTGGCCCCTTTTCCGTGTTCAAGACCATCTACCACAACAAGTTCCTGTTCTGGTCTGTGGTTGTCGGCTTCGTCATGATCTTCCCCGTTGTGTACATTCCCTATCTCAACACTGAAGTCTTCAAGCACAAGGGTCTCACTTGGGAGTGGGGTGTCGTCGCGGGCTGTGTCGTCGTGTACGTTGGTCTTTTGGAGATCTGGAAGGCGGCCAAGCGCCGATTCGGCTGGGGTGTTGATACTCACCCCCTGGCCCAGGGCCAGACAGAAGTATAAGCACAAAAGGGGTGTAGGTGGTTGTGTGCGAGGAGTTGAAGAACAGGTTTTGGGATATGTGCATGGGTGTCAGATTGTTCCAGTATTATGCTTAACGCTATTATCCTCTAGTCAATACATTTTCCTGTGAAAATAATTGAATGCATCGCTGTGATTACAAAAATGTCTACTTGATTCCATAACTTTTCGTGGGAGCCCTGAAAAAGCTGGACAGGCAAGGTGCTGACCAGGCCGAAGGTGTCTCCAGATAATGATGCCGGCATCAGAAGGGCCGTGATTTGAGCGTGGGCTCTTTTTTAAGATGGCGAGGTGTCGGGGTAAAGCTCCTCTAGTTTAGCTTACTCGCCCTTTGCCTTCTTGATGGGGTTTCCGGCCTCGTCCACCAAGCCCTTTGCGCGCATGACCTTGAGGGCGTCGTGGATGGGATCCAGCTCGGGCATGGGTGCACGGTGCGAGTCCCAGTAAGAGTCGGCCCAGGTAAAGTACTGGCCGTAGTTGCAAGTGAAGAACATGTGGTGAAGAGTGTGGTGGGCGGGGCTGTTGATGAACTTTTCGAGCCAGTGGCCGGTGATCATGTCGCCGTCGTGGATAAGAATGGTCCAGATCTGGACGAGGGCGAAGAGGAGCATGTAGAGATGCTTCTGCATGGGGCAGATGTAGACAAAGATGCTGCTGGGGGTTAGCGGGCGGTTGATGACGGGCGGGAGAACGGAGAGGTTGCTCACTGGTAAGGGAGAGACTGAAGGTAACCGTCGAGGGGGTGGAAAGCAATGGCGGCCCAGGGGGTGGGAACTAAATGGGCGTTAGCTTGATGGGATTTGGAGACTTGAAACGGACGAGTCGGCACTTACTGATCCACTTGTGATGAGGCTTGTGGACATATTTGTAGATACTGGGGTGGTGCTCCAGGCGATGAATCCAGTAGATGCCCAGGTCGTTAAAGACCATGTAGAGGGCGGTGGAAGCGGCGAGCCACCACCAGCCATACTCGTCGATGTCTGTATATAGCAGGCTCTTGCCGCGGACCTCGCCGAGGAAGAAGGGCAGGGTGAAGACGTCTATGATGGGGATGGCAAAGAAGCTCGATTGGATCTCGAGCTTGATCTGGTTCTTTAGGAAGCGCGGGTGGTATTCGAGGCGGCGGTCAAAGACGAAATAGTACGACAATGCGGCCGAGACGACGTAGATAAAGGATGCGCCGAAGCCGGCGATGAGGAGGATGGAGAGGGACTGGCGGTAGATGTTGTCGCGGGCGAGGGAGGAGCCATAGTTGAAGGCGTAGACGTCGTCGTGAGCCTGCGAGGAAAAGTCCTTGTCGAGGGAGGTCGCGTTTCCGTAACCGGAGGACGAGGACGACGGCGATTGTTGTTGGGGGAAAAAGTAGGCGTATCCGTAGTCGAATATGACGGGGTCCAGGACCTCGAGGAGGAAATCCATGGTGGGCAAGCTTTGTGAATTGTCAACGCACGCTATGCCGGAAGAAAAGAAAAACCTCTGGATTCGAGGCTGGAGCTGGAGATGCAAAGGGGCACGATTATCTCAATGGCAAAGATTATCTTTTCACAGGAGTTCGGGGGGGGGGGGATTGAGAGCGGTGTCTGTTGAATTAATTTCCCTTGTCAACGGGCCCCACAAGGGTCCCCACGAGCGCGAGAATACAGAAGGCGAGGGGGACGGGATTAACTAAGGCGGAGCGGTGCCTGGATTTGCTTGATCGATGGATGGATCTTATCAGTTTGATTGGAGCGGGGGGATTTCCATGTTCGTTTTTGGAATAAGAGCGTCAACCCGAATACGAAAAGGGAGGGTCCAGCGGCCATTGGTGCAACTCTATTGGATTTCCAGATCTCAACGTGCGTTCCGGAAGGCGGGAAGCCGGATCATGCAATCCTCGACCTCGCTCATGCCTCTGCAGACCTGCCTGAGATTATTGCCGTCTCCCACGCCCGCGGCAATACCGAGCTTCTCCTCGTGCTCTGCGATCTCGTCCGCCCACCGCTCGTTGTCGATTGGCCACGTGCCCAGCGACTCGAAGCCCATCCTCCGGTACAGGCCGTGGGCCTCGGCCGAGGAGATGATGAGGATCGGCAGGCCATCGGCGTCGGCCTTATCGATAACGTGGCGCAGGAGATGTGCGCCGATCCCCTTTCGCTGGTGCAGGGGGCTGACCATGAGATGCAGTACCTCTTAAGACGAACGGTTTAGCGGTCCTGGGGATTACATCCATAGCAATTGCGAGACGGAGGATATACCAAAGTGTTTCTTTCCGTCGACGGCCTCTTCCCTGCACTTGTCCATCTCCACGCTGCGCTCATTGAAGCGCTCCCAGAGCTCCTTGAGGTGCTCCTTGGGCGCCCAGATGGAGGCCAGAGGTTGCCCCTGGGTCTCTTGCGCGGCAACCACGTTCGCATTCGCGTTCGTGTTGGCGGGCACGACAAGCCTGTACCGCACAAACCCCGCCATCTCCCCCGCCAGCTCTGCCACCCAAAAGGTGAATTGGGGATCGTTCAGCGCCCGGAGGGTCGCCAGTGGCATCAGCTCCCGTGGGTGGTTCTGGAAGAAGGCGGCGTAGAACTCGTGGTACGTCTCGAGGGCGTCTTGGTGGATTTGCGAGATGCGTTCACTGTCGGCGGGTGTTGCCGGGCGGAGCGTGATGGCGTCCATCTTTCGACGTCGTGTGTTTAAACGGTCGCCAAGAGGGCGGGTTTGCTTCCAAACGGTCTTGTCATGGACGGTTAATTGCTTTTAAGTGTCAATTGCCCGACCGCTTCTCTATCGTTTGCTTCCTGTTTAGGAAGCTCGGTTTCTGGCTCTGCTTTTGCCTCTCCGGGTGAGTCAGCCGGCAAAATTACGATTAGAGGCACTAAGAGAACATCCACGGCTAGACTAATAAGCCAAGCATGTCTCTGTTACCAGGTTTGAGACTGAAATTGAGCTTCATATAGAACTGTATGGGCTTTTCTGGATTTCATGTCCAGTTTGTAACAGGCTTAACGACTTGGCGAGCATGTAATACGCAGCAACGATCTAATACAGAGACTATCGGGTAGATCTCATGTCGATGCAAGTTTGATGGTAACAACCCAACAACTTTTCTATTCCGTCTTTTAAGCATGTTTTCACCCGAGTCAAGTCGGATATACTTTGAAAGTAGAGGTTTGGTTTCTGGCAGTTTGTTTCCGTATAATGAATCATCTTGGTGATCTATTCGACGTTCTCGGTGCGGAGTAACTTGTACTAACAATCTAGACATTCTAGAAGCTTAGAAAATTCGTTGATCGTCATCGCTTCGCAGGCCATGGATCTCCTTTTCGGCACTACCTGTTTAGGTAAGGTAGTTAGTGACCTTGGCAGCCCGCGCTAATCTATAGTGGCGGGTCCTCTGACAAGCTGACAGTTGAGCACAAGGGTCTTGAGATCTACCACTGCTCTTCTTGCTAGATATTAAAGTTTCTATAAAAGTATAAAGTGGAAGAATAGGTGTGGCTAGAGGGACATGCTTAGATATTACCGAGCTTGCGGACAGTAGTACTGGATCGTAGATAGTTGAATAGGAATGAATAGGTGATGAGAGAAGAGCGGGTATATATCACCTGTATCAACTAATAACGCTGATTTCATGTCTTATTCAGTTGCATATCATATCGCCGGTACTTGAAAGCTGGTGTAAATAATAAAACTGTATAGCGTCTTATTCTTACATCAAGTATGGCGATCCAAGCAATGATCTACGTAGGGGACATTAACATTTTTACCGAGAATAATAGTTTTACCACACAGCATACCTACCTACGTATCGCAAGTCGGGCTTGTCTGACCAACCACTTGGAGGCTTGGAGAAGCAAGTCGACAAAGTTGAAAGCCATGGTATATCCGGTGCTCCTCTGCTCACTTTTAGGTAGAGTATTAGGAATAGAGAATGTTGCAGACATGGAAGCCACCGTCCTCTAGATCGCTCAGAAATACACGTGCGATCCGAAGTTCCAGTCCTTGAAGCAGTATAGTATCACAAGTGGTAGTTAATGGCGTTAGTGGAGCGAACTGGCCGCTTGTCAGTTGCTCGTACGGAAAGCAAATCCGTCTACGTTTCATAGTGGGAACGACTCCTTGAGGCATGAAATCCTTGAGAGCAGCATAAGCAACATAATACCGTTGTAGCTTGATAGAGATGAGCCTCACGAGCTCAATATCCCGCCTCAGTGGCTAGAGTAGTACGCAACTGTGAGCACTGTCGAGCTTAATCAAGCCTTGACTGATCTCAGGCCGTTGATGTGTTCAGCTACCTCGTGAGTAACCCTGTCCGTGATAGAGACGAAAGGTACCCAGCATGAGTGGATGTAACCGCATGCGCACGAGAGTGTTGAGGATTTCAAAGAGCCCCGTGGCTAGCCCCTCTTTGCCCTATTGCGGTTGTACGAGCTGCTCGACGGACCAAGAGAAACCATACGTGTTTCTCTGGAAGACTTGGCAATGTGGTGGGCGCGTGATATTTGAGTGACGTCTACGAGAACTTTCGAGGACTGGGCATCATAGCAAGGGTGGTCGAGGCGAGATGGCGAGAGAAGACGACGTGGGGCCAAATGGTCGACATGATGGAAAGATGCGGTCGGGTACCGATGGGGCAAAGAAGCTGTATCGTGTCTTTTTGAAAGGATCTGGTCGATTTTGTCGAGTGAGCCTGGGAATGTAATCGACTTCAGGAGGACCAAGGATCCTTGGGGGCTTTGTGCTTCAAAGGATATGGTTCACCTGCGTCGAAGCAAGATTCGGCCATGTTTGAATTTTTGCTGCACCGAGTGTGTGCCTTGCATGCTGTAGGGGAGATATGAAGAAGTTGAGGGAAAGATTGATTAGGAGAAGGATGTGAAATAGGGCGGTGTCCAAGGACGGGGGGTTGTAAGTTGATATGGGACAAGAGTATGAAGGACGTTTCACCTCAACTGGGCCATTTCAGTCTGATTCCTTACCTCTCTGAAATGTATCGCAGAACCTTTCGAAAGTTTCCAGCTAAAGAATCACGTTTGTCCTCGAGGTAAACCGGGTTCCAAGTCCGCAATGAATCCATGTTTTCTCTAATGTTGAAACCTGGTCTCACTGACACCTTCAGGCCATCGCGACTGATAAATGCGTCCTGTCTACAAAGGTAGTTTTAGACGATGATAGCAAGATACAAACTATTTTGGCCATTTCCCCGCATCTCAACCAAGTATTTCTGCATCGTGCCATACCCAATGTCAGTGGCCATGCGTGCTCCCATTCTGGGGTCTGATGAGTTGTGAGAACCCGGATGGCTACTTGGGCACCTTGATGGCCAACCCTGATGTCCGCCTTCCCTAGCAGAACCCGCCCAACACCACGCATATGCTCCTTCCGCTGGGCGAGATGCCGCACAATCACACGCAAAACCCTGGGCAAGAGGCTCGAGATGGCGTACGTCGAGTCCCAAAATGGGCGCTGTAGATCCTGAACGGGCGTTGCATCATCAAAGCAAGTTACTATCCAGTCCCTGGAGGGGTGATAAGGCTGAGACGCTTGATCTTGGCAGATTGAGCGGTATAAAGAAGAAAGTGGCCGCCCTTTGGGATTGCTCCTTCTCGTCGATGAATGTGCCACTACGGGCATTCTCGAGACAAGAGTCGCGTCTTCTCTTAAATCATCTCGAGGAACTCACCCAAGGAACCATCTTTTCTTCTAATCTTCAAAGCTTGGAACAGCTCGAGCGGAATGATGGAACAGTCAAGCCAAAGCAGCTCTTCGACAAACGTCCAAATAGATAACCGACTCCAAGGACCTCATCCATCGCCACGAGCAACCGACTCCCGTCGAGACAGGGCGTGCTTTTGTTCTTTGTCTCTTTGCTCGACCCCGGAAACCATTCCGAGCCAGAAAGACGGTATATGCCTCATACACGTTGCTTCGCATGGTCCACGGCCCATGGCCCCATCCCCACGGACTTGTTGCTCACGAGTCTGGAGATGGAGGAACAGTATTCTCTTCTATAACTGGGCCTCGCCGTTCCGTCGTCCCCCACGAAGATGATCCCGGCTCGGCCTGTCCGTGATAAGCTGGCCGAGTTTCGCAAAGTCTCTGCAATCCCACGCTTCTTATTTCCCTGGACCTAGGACGGCTTGTACGCGATGACGTCGGATGCCTTCTGGACTAGACTCGAGTGTCGCGTGTCCGTGTCGATCGGCTCGAGACCGGGTGGTTTCACCGTGCAACTAGGACGGAGGCGATGCAGCCTACGATGTTGCCTGCCGGAGATACCTCAAGCTTGAGTGATGTGAGCCGAGACTGGCCGTGGTGTGTAGCGTTGAGGCGGCAGTCAATGATGAGATGATGTAGTTGAAGACGCTGTTGTGGTTGATGCTGTTGTCTCTGACTGCCTTACAGAATGTAAGCGGTATGAAGAAGAGACACTTGTCTTCGGTCGTCATGTGCTTGATGCTTATGGCAATACGGCTTTACCAAGAAGCTGCTCCTGATGCATTCTGCCCATTCTCAGGCGTGGCGCCTCATCTCTCACATGTCGAGGTAAGCGTCTGTCAATCATCTCCTTTGTCAGTATCAGTCTGAGTCCCGTAGCTCAGATGATGTTGTTTCTTACCACCCCCTCCCCGCCTCGGCCTCACTTATTTGCCTAGCTTCGCCTATTCCTCTTATTCCTCAGCATGACCTCTTGATGCCCTCCCACGTCCACGTGGGTCATAGCGGCTAGACACTCTGCCCCTTTCCCTTAACGGGATTAAACACGCTCGATCCCATTCACGCTCCCACGTTGGCGTCCACACCAGCTGGAAACCCGATCCTTCCCATGACTAACATCCTATCACGAGCGAAGTAGTAGTCCTGCGGTTGTTGGTTACTCACAAACCCCCAGTCTCTCAGTTATTGTCCTCTCCACTGAGTCCCCTACCCCATCTCATCTTTCCTCCCAATCCTCTGGTCCTTTTCTTTTGCTTGTCCTATTCACGCATCTTTGCCTGCCGCGTATAGCCAATAGCCTCTTAGGGATATTCTTCACGCTCAACACGGCACACCACACCACCCGTCGACCAATCCTGCTCAAAGTGTATGCGTGGGATGCATGCATAAACGGACCTGGGTTAACTTTGAGTCGTTCGCTCTGAGCGATCCATATCTTGAGCTTTTGTGGTCCCATCCAACACATCCTCTTCCCCAATTCCCAATTATCCCTCATGCTGCCATGTCACCCCGTCTCCCTTCGCACACTCCCTCTCCGCGTCACGTTGACGGCTCGTCTATCAGACTAGTGTGTCATGTTCGGTGCTCATGATGTTGACTGGCCCGCCATGACTCGGCTAGCAATATTGTTTGCTGCCGTTCTTACTCTGATAGCGATGGTGTCTGCTCTTACGGCGGCAAGCCCAATAACTGTCAACCTTTCATTGTCCCTATCATGGTCATTCACTCGCCGGCCTCATCCATCATTGGTCCCTCATTGGTCCCGCATATTCTCCGTCACAACGGCTCTCTTCAGGTCTCCACTCGACCGCTGGCCCTACGGAAGCCCACTCTCACATGTTTCGTCCTCGATATGCATCTCTCGCTGCCCAATCCTCTTTGGTCCGATTCACTCTGGCCTTGTCCTCTTACACACGGGGCACTACTCATAGCACTCTTTCTGCAGTGTACCCCCATCCTGCAGCCAGGTCTACCCTATCTGTCCACGGACAGGACAAGGCTGCCCGTCATTCCGAAGTGGGAATGCCCCATACAACGAAGGGTCTTCGAGTGCAGCAGAGCTTCATTGAATCGAGTATGTCGTTGCATTGCTTTCTTCCACACGCCCCTAGCTCCAGCTCCAGCTCACCGGTGTGGATGATAAAGACTAACCCTGTCTCTCTCGGCACCTAGCTCCGGCGGTCTCCATCTTCTGGATTACTATTGCTGGCCTACAGACCCCCACTCTAGGAGCTTTCAAGTGTCATCGTCATGTTCCAGGTACTGCCTCGTCCCTGGCAGCTGGAATGAACTATCGAGATGTGGACTCAGCCCACACACCCCAGAGACGCATCTTATCTTGTTCAGGAACTTGATCCTGGCCGCGGCAACCCTTTCGTGGCCGTGCCACGAATAGATCCCACCCAGTCAGCAGCAGGCCTCACTTACACGCCAATCATACCAGCTCGGGAGCGTAGGCGCCACCTCCACTTGCAAAGTTGCTGTAATTGGACTTCTCTTTCGCCCCGCGGCATAGTCTATTCGATTCTGTATCGATTCTGTATGGATCAGCACTGCAGTACAACTCATCTGCTACGACGGTTGGCCCGATTGGCAATTCGACATGACCTCGGATCTGCAGGATCGATCATTGGAACCTCTCGAAATGCCACTGCACCTCGGAACGGTGCGAGTCACCCTCTTGGGGGCTTCCAAGGGAGGACTGAAGACACCGGGGGCTCAAGGTGGGTTCATACCTGGTTGAAGCTGTGCTGTGCGCGATTGCAGTGCATGGTCCTAGCCAATTACGGGGATATCCCATCCTACATTCTACATCCGCATGCGGGGTGAGAGATGTCGGTCCCGCGTGACGACGAGTGATCCCGGGATGTGGTTGGATATCTCCCACATCCAGGCCCAAGGTTGGCGGAACTTGTCCATGCAGAGGTGGTGGAGCATTCCCACCTTGAACTAGCCACGCCTAGCATACGATAATCAGGCAACTAAGAGTATGGATGAATGGTTGACTTTACTAGACGTCAAAGACGTGGGATGGAGAGAGGCTTGTGCTGCCTCGATCAAGTATAAGAAGGCCTCTTGCTCTCCTCCAAGTCGACTTTCCTTCTTCATCCAACAAGCTCAACGCATCAACACTACAACCAACACACTTTTAAAACACTTTCGAAGTCTTTCTTCACCAACCATCAACATGTCTCCCTGGTAAGCATCCCTTGCCTTGATGGGCATCTCGAGTCTTCCGGCCTCTTCTTGCAGGCCGCCTTGGAAAGGCTCGAGGTGGCCAAATAAGTCAAACCAACCCAGCTAACAGTTTCCAGCTCTTGCTGCAACCACGATACCTCTGCCTGCGACTCTTGCTCTTGCTGCAAGGTGAGCAAATCAACCCTGCCTGCACCCTCAAGCGTTTTCTAACACTCAGCAGCACTAAATGTCTTCTACTCCATCCTAACCTCCAACATTCGGCCTCCCCAACACAACAACTGGGCTCGCAAGCCTTTGATGACCATGTTCTCCAGGGATACGCAATAGGGAAGCATCCTCTTTGGTGTGAGCTTCCAACGGGCGAGTCGGATTGGAACGGAATGGAAATGGGGTTTCTCAGAAGTGTCACAGAGACACGCGAGTGAGTGACTGTGGCGGCCGGGAATTTCGAGGTAGCGCAGCACTAGAAGTGAATTGACACTTGCATGCCTGAGACTTTTGCTTCCCTCTATCTCTGTTATTTGAAAACTGGTCGACAGGGAGCTCGTGATGCGATCTGGTCCATATTTATTCAGATCGGGCTGACCCGTTGGACTAACAAGATCCCACGCAACATCGGCGAGCACATGATCTTGATACGAAACGTCGCTGAGCGATGGCGATTACCGCCGCAGCCGTATGAAGATTAAATGTGTACTAGGGGAGACTAACGTATGGGATCTACTATTAAACACCCTCCTTTCTGTCGTAGTCATGGGGGAAGTGCCAGACACGTAGCTAGACTAGTGTTGCCGGATTGCGCTTGGG
>JABEYC010000825.1:0-48389 GCA_013266195.1 Fusarium zealandicum | reverse complement strand
GACATGCGGGCTTGATGGACGATGCGAGAGGTTGCCTCGCGTTTGAGATGACGCTCGACCATGTCGGAAATGCTGGTGTCGCAGAGCTTCCTGCCCGTTCTGCGCCTGTCTATGTCAGCCGTCCGTAGATGAGATGGAATAGATACAAGAAACACCTTTTATCTATGATAGAAGTCGCAGCGTCCCTGAGTATGTTTCTCCGAGTAGCAGTGTCGGCGTACTTGTACTCCTCCCGGCGGGCGGTGCGATCGCAGACTTGCCAGAGGGCCTGGTACTCCGCGTCGCGGGCTTTGGCGTCGGGGCGTTTGGTGTCGTCTGAGGAGGCTGGCGAAGGCATGTTGACGAGAGGAATGTGGTTAGTTAAGTTAGTTGTTTCTGTGAAGAGCTTGGGGCGGTTGGAGCGAGGTTGTCGTGTTCAAGGCACAGGATTGGAGGAAAAGGGGTTGCAGAGGACGACCGTTGGAGTTGAGATGAATGGAACACCAACGAAAGTCGAAACTGTTTGTAAACTGGGTAAACAAGACGCCTTTGATTGGGAATAAGATCCTAATCAATTGAATACTTTGAGAAGAGGCTTTGGTTCAAGTTTAGGGCTGGCTTAGTGAAGATGAAGAAAAGGGTTAGGTTAGAGGAGGCTGTGCATGTAGAATGTGAGGATATGGGAACGAGAGAGGTATCGTCAACTCCAAGGCAGTGATTCATGCACAGAAGATGAAAAGAGCCCAAGACTGTGCAAAAACAAGAGAAAGAGAGCACATCAAGAAAGAATGGTCATGAAATAGTCGTGGATTCAAGTTTACTCGATATCTCATCCTCAAACGCCTCGTTAGCTTTGGACTCTGCCGCTGGCTTCCAGTAAATAGACGTGCTCGAAAACGCCGAGTCAAACCCGTCTTGGGGAAACTCGCTCTTTGTATAAGCCTTGTGCATCTTTTCCATATTGGCGAGATCGTTTGTCGCAAACAGACTGTCGAGTGTTAGCACAATGGCACAACGGGGAACGGGGGAGGTAACTCACTCGTCCCAAACGTCCCAGCCAGTTCCGACAAATATAGCAGGGAGGGCCTTTTCTAATGCCATGGCGTAGATGGGCTTGTATAGATGGACGCCAAAGAAGAGAGTGTCTTGATCGATCATGTCGCATCCTGCTGGTGTCTCTACGACGGAGTGGCCGAGATTTACGAGAAAGGCCTTGTCAGAAGCACTAAAGACTGGATCTTGAAAGACACACTCGATCTTTTCCCCGGTAATCTTTTCTACAACGTCGTCAGTTTCGATATGGAGCTGGACTACTGTTGAAAAGTCGACATACCTAGTTCCTCCACCAAGACCAGAAACGCACTCAGCTGCACCAACGCAGACCTCTTTGCCTCCCACGCACCGTCCGCGGGGTCAAAGGTGCCGACGCCGAGGTTGACGGCGCGGGAGACGCGCGTGAGGTGAGACGCCCGCTCCGAGACGAGCTCGCGGAGGCGGAGACATGGCGGCTCGGCTTCCCAGCGGGCGCGGGCGCGGCGGTAGTCGGCTTCAATGTCGGAGGGGGAGCGGAGGGAGTCGTCGGTGCGGGGTACCACGGGGATGGAGTTGACGTTAGAGTGAGAAGGGGTTTTAGTTGAGCGCCGGGATTTGCGGGAGACTTGTGTCCATTCTTGGGGGTTGGCTGCGTCTTTTGAGGGCATCGTGATATACCCGGAGATGAGTGGAACTGACAGTTGAATGATTAAGAAATAGAAAAATATCCAAGAGAGCAACAAGTCCAGGGTAGTATGCTTCGAAAGAGTGAGCGAAGTTGTCGTCGAGATGCTGAGATTTCGAGGCCCCACCGCGAGGTGAGTTTCGGTGAGGGCTCGGTCAGGCAGGCACTGGCCGTTGCTGGATCTTCAGTCTTCAGTGGCGCCTTCCGTCCCAAGGACTCGGGACAAAGAAACTCAAGTCTAGCTACCTACCATTCTACAAATATTGGCTATTGGGACAATTTCTCCTTCTCATCTTTAACTGGCCCAATTTCTGCGTCTGACAAGTACATTTCAAGAGCGCACAAACACCATCATCATCTATGCGCATGTCACTCAATCCAGCACAGACAGTTGCATGCAATTCTTGTCCGTGTGACTGTGCGACTGGCGCCTAGACAACACTTGATCGAACGACTCTTGTTCTCCTCACAAGACAACGCCAGAGTGATGACAACTGTTGCGCAAAAGAGACCCAACAATCACATCGCTGACGTCGGATCTTGGTTCATATCTCGGGCGGCTGCGTATATCCAGTGACGACGCCTTGTCACGTTTCAACGGGGTAAAATCTAAGGCACATTTCCCCGGCTCATGCCATCCCTCGGCCATTTTCTCTCAGAATCGGTCGATATCATGGAGGGAACGGCACTTATTTGTGCCATTTCAGATCCTCGGCCGTCAAGACTCTCCGTCGAGATGCTCTACAGGGATTCCAATCTTTCCAACCTCCCCGCTGCCGCCGTGTCGGCCCCCCATCCCGTCCACCACTTCCGATGTGCGACCCCTGCGAACAGGCTCAACGCCGCTATCATTGGCCGCTCAAGGCCTCCACCACCCTCGACTCCGCCATCTACGGCGTAGTGCCGGCGCTTAAATCCATACAGCTGTGCTCCAACCAGCTTCCAGAGGCTCGCAGACACGCCGTCCGTCACTCATTCCCGTCATCCCATTGGTTTGCCTCTGGAGCTCTCGACGGGTCCTGCAACCGGGCGGCAGGGGTCACACCCTCCGGCTTGCATCGCGACCTTCTCAACGGCCTCTGACTGGGCCGGCCCCCGCCGGCTTGGGGAATCACACTGGGACCTTGGCCGCGATTCACAGATGGAAAAGTGCTTGCATGCACGTCGGGCGGCTGGATATGGCCCCCAGCGCCTTAAGACTTGCCCACGCCCATGCGGCCGCCCACGACTCGACTCCAGCTCTCTTCTCCCCGGACTTGTCTGAACTGCATCTCTCGTGAAATGTGCTTGAACTGAAGAGGCCGAGCCTTTGAGTACCTTGTCCAAGCATCACGAACCGTCTTTCATTCGAGAATCGACCTTGGCTCCCCATAGACGTCGGATCCAACGATTCCGCGCTCACTCGATCAACGAGTCCAGGACTTCGACACTCCTCTCACTTACCCTCACGCACAATCACCATGCGGTCGTCAGCTCTGATCACCATCCTCCTCGCCGCCGTCGTCTCGGCACATAGTGTCATTACCTACCCAGGATGGCGTGGGAATAACCTCATCACTAACGAGACCTTTCCTTATGGCATGCAATGGGTATACCCTTGTACGTGCCTATCCCCGTCAGTCCTTGGGATAACTCACTAACTCGAGTAGGCGGTGGTACCAACGTGACGACGAACCGCACATACTGGCCCACGACCGGAGGTGCCATTGCTTTCCAGCCTGGCTGGTTCCGCGGCCACGAAACTGCCTTTGCCTTCATCAACATCGGATTTGGCGACGACGGCCCAGACGGGGGCCCCGCCAACATGACCAATGTCATGGTTCCCGGCTTCCAGATTATCGGCCCTACCAACAACCCGTATCCCGGAACCGTCTGTCTCCCTCAGGTGCCGCTGCCCAAGAACACGACGGTGAAGGCCGGCGACAAGGCGACGATCCAGATCGTCGAGCATGCCATTCACGGCGCTTCTTTGTATTCGGTACGTCCCCCGGTCACTGTGTTCTCGAACGTAGACTAACGTGTACGCAGTGCGTCGACATTATCTTTGCCGAACCCGGAGACGAGAAACTCAGCGAGGTCAACGAGACCAACTGCTTCAACTCGACCGACATTGGCTTTGCAGAGATCTATACCATCACCACAAAAGAGTCCGGCCAGGACGAATACATCGAAGATGAGTCGGGTGCACAGACCCTCCGACAATTGAGCTGGGCGGGATGGCTGCCTCTGCTAGCAGCCGGTCTATGGACCATGTTCCTCGCATGAGCTGGTAGACCAGACTCAAAATGAAAATGTATATTGGGCATGATGAACGGCGTTTTACGGTTTGGGGCGAGGGACTGACCATATCCCTCCTTTTTTATTACGGGGACTCTTTGTCTTTTACTTTATTTTACATAATGTCGTTCCCTCAGCCTGGGGGCTTAGATGATGCCGCAAGTCCATGTTCTGGTGTTGGAGGAGCTCTTCTTTTCCTCATTCCTTTGGGCCATATCATTCACCTATTGGAGGTGCGAGGGGAGTGTCGTGAGTGAGACACACGAATTTACAATTATCAAGTTTACTATTTGCTTCCGTGTGATGTGCGATTTGAGGACTCTTACGAGATGTAGATTTCCATTGAGCATTCACTTTGACTTGCGGTCTGGTCACTTCATGCCAAGATTGGAAGGTGGCAAGCCAAGGAATCTCGAAACGGATATACAAATCATGCATTTGGTATTCTACTTCTCATCTATCACATCTCTATCCGTATATCCGTCCGTGGATCCACGCCTTCAAGGAGCAACCCTGGAACACTCTGCCGCTACACCCCTGACACGCTCCTCAGAGCTCCTCTCTGCAGCGCCCTGGACCCACGCCTTGACGCCCAGGTTGGCCGCCTCTGCGTTCGACGCCGACAGCAGGGTGCCGAGGGCCACGAGCGCGCGGTACAGCACCTCCGAGTCGGTCTGGCCGTCGCGCGAGAGGACGGCGCCGAGGAGGACGGCGATGCGGCGGCGCTGGTCCGGGCTGAGGAGACGCTCACGGTGAACAAGGACAGAAAGGTTGATGGCTGCTGTTGTGGCGGCGACGAGGACGTTGCGATTAAGGGGGCCGATGGGGGCAGAGGACACGCCGACGACGCGCTCGAGAAAGGTGATCGCCTCGTCGGACTGGGCGCCGACGACGGAGCGGCCGTTGGCGGAGGCAAACATGTTTGCGAGGGTGCGCAGACCCATCATGGCGGCATTTTCGCTGGGGGTCTCGCCGGCGGGGAGAGATGCGACGATGGCGAGGTCGAGGAGGGAGCCGACAGCTGCGTCCGAGAACTGCGCGACGAGCGGGTACTTTGCGACGCAGCGGAGGAGGTCGAGGCCGGCGAGGCGGTCCGCATACGGCCACTGGGTGAGGATGCGGACGAGGAGGGGTAGGGCGGCCTGGGGGACAGGCTTTGAGGACTCGAGGGCGGAGCGGAGGTCGGCGAGGGTGGATTCATCGGACGGGTTCAGAGCTGCGTCTTTGCGGCCGGATGAGACCATGTTTTTGTTAATGGTGAGGATCTTATTGAACATGGCTTTGGGCTTGTTAGTTGCTGGGTGTCAAGGTGGGGAAGGGGTTTCTCACCTTCATATTTGGCCGCTGTAATGGTGAGATAGTCCTTTTGAGGGAGGACCTTGGCCTGCGTGTCCTCGCCTGGCCGGTATCGCGACTCGCTGCCGAAAGGATCCGGTCCGCCAGACTCTGATGTCTGGCCTAGAGTGGCGCCCTTTGTATTCTCGGTGATGAAGTTGGCCACGTTGTCGAGGTAGGTAAGAGGTAGCTCATTGTCGCCGAGGAACTTTGTTGCCCGGTCGTAGGGGTTCTCGGAGAGGTTGTAGGGGAGCTTTAAGGGAGGCTTTCCATCCTCAATATCGACGTCAAAGACGTAATCATACATCTTGCCCTGATACTCGACCTTCTTGCCCGTGCTGGCAACCGAGTCGACGACAGTGCCAACATTAACCCATTGCTGTTGGCTCACCGACCACTGATGGGCCGTAATGGAGCCGTTTTCCTCCTTGATCATCTGTACCTGGCCCTCTTTGGTTCCGGACTTTGAGCTGAGGAACTCCGGGCCTGGGAGCTTTTCCTTGTTGACGCTTCCGACTTGTTGCTGGGGGATCGATGACGATTTGACAGATTCTTCAAACTCCTTGAGTGTTTGCTCGTCAGCAGCTCGCTCAGGGCTACGGGTGAAGACGCGAGCAATACTATCGCTGGCACCTGTGACGATGTCGCCGGTTTCAGGGTTGGCTGCGACTGTCCACACGGAGATGGCGGGGTGAGTGATGGTCTGCACGCACTCGTTGCCCCTCCATATTCTCACGGTGCGGTCCTCTCCAGCGCTGACCAGTTCACCGGATGGGAGGCTGGTCAGGCTGTAGACAAAGCTCTCGTGACCGTGAAGCTCGGCAACTTGCTGCCCGTTGAGCTTCCACAGGCGAAGGGTGCCATCGTTGCTTGCGCTCGCAATATCTGCGCCGCTAGGGTGGCCTTGAGGAACCCGGCAAAGGGCGCGGACGACGTCGGGTGTGTGGATTGTTGACTTGGGCGACACTTCTCCAGCGGCAGATTGCCGCAGATCGAAAACGCGGATTGACTTGTCGGCACAGCCCGTCACGACGGTGTGGTCGTCAAGCGCAACGACGCTCCAGACCGCCATGCTTTCGTGCCCACCAAGCATAAGCTCCGTCTCCCATTTCTGGGAGCTCCACACACGGGCCTGGCCATCCCAGCCGCCTGAGACAAGATATGTTCCGTTTGGTGCGACGTCCAAGGTGCAGACGTTGTGAGCATGTCCGACCAGAAGGCGCTCAGCGTTGTCCGAGCTGGCCGTCTTTGGGGACTTGACCTCGATGATGGTATCTTTGCCGCCCGAGACAACGAAGCCATCTGGATAGTCGTCGGAGGGGGGAAAGAAGGCGACCGAGTTGACATATTCAGAGCCGCGGCTTAGAAGGGATGGGTCAAAGGTCGGAGGAGAGGCCTGGTTGCTTCGCCATATACGGACGCTGCAGTCGCGGGAGGCGGTTAGGACGGTATCGGGAGAGGGGAAGCTAGCGGCTCGGACCTGTGAGATTGTTAACTCCGAGGGGATTTAGGTCGTATCAAGAGTGTATACATCAGATTCATGGCCGACCAATTGCGCCGACAGCTTAAAGTCGGACATTTTGGTCTACAAGTCGATGATGAGTGTGTGATGCAGCTCGATGCGGTGGAGGGGGTTAGAAGCTATGTATGAAGGGGAAAAGAAGAGGGCCTGCTACGTGTCGAACAAAGAAACAGTCAATAAAGAATGCGAGTTGCAGCTGGAGCCTCAGAAATCGGTAAAACTTGACAAATCGCAAAGTCGTTGATCGTGGATGGTTGGTGATGGAAGCAGATGGATGAGCCGACCCGACCCTCGTTTGTTGGTCGGAGCAGCTTGAAGCCACAGTGCGTCACCAGTACCAAGGAGCCACCCCCACTCGTCTCCGAAGCACAGTGCACCTGCCTGTGTGGTCTGTGGCTGAAGAATAGCCGTGATACCTACGTGACAGAAGTAAGGAAGTACTTCAGGCAACTGATATAGTAGTGGAGGCATCTAGCAAATCGGTTTAGAGTGTTTGGCTTGGATTCTAGGCTACGGAGTTGTGAGCTCTGAACGACAGGCTTCACGTCTCTGTCACGTCTCTATCACGAGTTGTACTCAATGCCAACGCTAGGACTGCTAATGATGTCGTTGTTCTAACCGCATGTTATCGCAGAGCATGTGTACTCCTGTGATTTACTTCAGTTTGGCAACACCTATTAACATCCTCTTCAGTAGTTAACTCCCAGTAGGTAGAGTCTAAATGATAGCCCAAACCCCCCGTACCAGTGGTGTTTACTTACCCCGCCCTGTGGCGGTGCAGGCACATCACGCCTACCTCGTCAAGGCTCCACCGCTCAACCCCGCTGCACGGGTTAGGCAAGTGCGACCCTCACTCAAGTGCGCGCCGCCTCCAGTGTCCCCTGTCAAACTCGCAAAGATTTGGCAAACTCATCACCGCTCTCCCTCTCTCCCTTTCTCCGACCTGTCTCCTTTTCTTCTCTTGTCACTGGGGGATCGAGCGACTACGGGCACCAACACGCTGCGACGCGCCCGGATAAACCCACGACCCACGAGTTCACGAGCCTCCTCCCGATTCTCTTGCGGCGTCCGTCCTTGCCCTCTTGAAACTCTGTCCGTCTTGTCATCCATCGCTCTAGACGCTCCACACTTCTCCTCCTGCGACGACACGCGACAACTGCTCCCACGAGTCACGATACAGACCGCTCTTGACGAATTTAACGACCGTTACGACCTCTACTCTCCTTTCGACTATTGACGCCGTCGAGCCTGACTAGAGTATCCTCTCTTGCCTTCTGCGACAGCTTCCGGTACCTACATCCTCCCGCAACGAGTTTGACCTCGATCGTCAACGTCACAACAACAACAACAACAAGACCAAACAACCACATCCGCAACCCTACGCCTCGTCGCAATGGCTTCGGAAAACCGCCAATATGTCCCGCTGACCTGCCACGGTCACTCGCGACCCGTCCCTCACATCGCCTTCTCCGCGCTCGAAAAGGATGAGGCCTACTATATGATCTCAGCTTGCAAAGGTGCGCTGTTTGTCTCTGTTCAGCAGCGCAAATACTGACCAATTCAGATGGCAACCCCATGCTTCGTGATGGCATCACTGGTGACTGGTATGATTTGGTCTTTCATCCTTACTTCAGCTGGCTCCTCTGACTTGTCCAGGATTGGCACATTCATCGGACACAAGGGTGCCGTTTGGCAGGCTAGACTCAGCCCAGATGCCTCCAACGCTGCCACAGCATCGGCCGACTTTACTGCGTACGTCTATCTACTCTCTGGACTATTGCACTGCTGACATGCGCCATAGCAAGATCTGGGACACTCACAGTGGCGAGTTGCTCTACACTCTTCAGCATGATCACATCGTCCGTGCCGTCGCGTACCCCCCTGACAACTCTGACCTCGTCGCCACGGGTGGCATGGAAAAGAAGCTTCGCGTTTTTGACCTGACGGAGCTCGCTGCTACGAACCCTGGATCTCCCGCCACGATTCCCGCCTCGGCTGGTTTCGAGATCGGCGAAGGTGTCCACACCGGCTCCATCAAGTTTATCTGCTGGACCCAGGACCCCAACATTGTGGTGACCGCCTCTGACAAGACGATCCGCTGGCTCGATCTGCCGAGCCGTGCATGCATTCGCCATGAAGTCCTAGATGGAGACATCAAGTCTTGTGAAATGGTTTCACTGGCCCCCGAATACACATCGCCAGATGACATTGGTGGTGGAAAGCCAGTGCTTGCCGTTTCAGCCGGAAAGACGGTCTACTTTTGGGGCGGCCTCAAGGCTATGGATGAGCTCAAGCGCATTTCTCTCTCGTATACGATTGCCAGCGTGGCGCTCGACGTCAAGGGCCGTAAGCTTGTAGTGGGCGAGGAACCCGGTACGTGGGCCAAGGTGATTCGCTACGACGACGAGGTGGAAATCGATACACACAAGGGACACCATGGCCCCATCTGGTCGATCGCTTTTGCCCCCGATGGCAAGCTGTATGCCACTGGGTCAGAAGACGGAACTATCAAGTTGTGGAAGAACTGCGAGGGCTTCTACGGCCTCTGGCGTGGAGGGTCGGAGCGAGCTGCGGAATAGAAGGACGCAGAGCGCAGCGTTATCTCCTCGACCTCTGATATCTTGGAGTCGAGCGAGCAGGGCGCGTGTCCTCAAACGCCGGAAAGCAATCCATCTGATATGAACTTTGAAAAGGAGTTCTACCAGGCGTTGCACTCAGCCGACAGCTCCTTTGCTCGCTCGAGTGAGGACTGTCATACCAGCACAAACTGGAGGTCCGACTCGAATCACTGAGAAGATGATTGTTGTGGAGACGGTCTGCGAATGGACTAGGCCTGCGTGTTCATGGGAGGGCTACAAAGTCATGTTTAGACACATCTCAAGACGCATTGGAGGATAGAAGGCCTCGTCGGCCGATGGATCATGGCGAGAGTTACAAAACTTGACTTTCAGATGCCATTGATGTCAGTGTACCATCATGATCAGCTCACAAGTTAGAATACTGCCAATCTCTAGTTTGTTTCCAATTTTGTTTCTGCTCTATCTGTTCTCTACTGCTAACAAGGAAACCGACAACTGAACCGACAAAAAGAAATCTATGCGTTACTCACCTCGACTATTCCAGTCTTGACATTCTGCTCTTTGTCGATGAGGAAACCAACGACTCAATTGACAACCCAAGTGACGATTCAACCGACAAGGAAACCGATAAAGCACATCTATGCGACACTCATCTCAATGTTTTTGGTGTTTTCAGTCTCTAACATTCTGCTCTTCGTTCGCACCGGGTGCTTCTTCGCAAACGCCTACCGTTACTCGCAACCGTGACTGGCTTCTGACCTGAATCAGTATCTCGAGATCAACCCTGGAGCCTCACTGCACCGCTTCTCACTGGTGTAGCTAAGACCCTCGTTCAAGACGCGCATGCCAGTTAGCATCTCAACCTCGGTGTCGCCAGAGAGGTCATCATACTCATCGTCCAAGACGTCGTCCTCATCCGGGAGAGAGACATCCTCGGCATCCTTGTCCTCGTCGTCGTTCGGGTACGTGATGACATTGTCGGTCTCGGCGGCCGAGGCATCCTCGTGGGCGACCCAGACAGCCCTCTCGTCGCCGACGCGGGGACGGCGGACGATGACGACGTCCGAGTCCTCCAGAGCCGGGGATGAGATGGTGTTGTTGTTGTTGTTACGGCGATTGCGGGGACGCCGGTTCTTGCGGCGGCGGCGCTGCTCTTGAGGGGCCGTGTTGGAAGTAGAGGTGTCGGCAGCCTGGGTCTTGTCGGTGGAGGACGAAGCGGCAGCAGTGGTGGAAGACTTGCTGGCTCCCGTGAGAGCTGGAGTGGAGGGAGCGTTGGAGGAAGAAGGCTTGTTGGAGGTAGAGGAAGACATTGTGAGAGTTGTTAGAGAGGAGTGTGAGATGCCGCTGGTTAGTGTTGCTGTTGCTGTTTGCTAGCTGTTGCTGACTGCAGCTGTTGCGGAGGATGAGAGTGGTGAGTTGAGTAAGATAGAATGGGCTGGAGGGACTTTATACGAGTCTGGCTGCGGTGAATGCTTGGTAGACATGCTGTGAACAATTGTATTGTTCCATTGTGTCGTCTCTGAGAAGCTGTATCAACTTGGCTGGTTGGGTGAACAGCTGGACAAGAACTGTGAACATCATGTCGAGGGAAGATTACCAAATGCGATATGTTCTTTTGAACTATGGCACATATATTCGTCAGTAGAGCAAATTACAATAAAACGTTTGTGAGGCAGAAGCACTGCATTGGACGGTCCTGGCCCATGAGTTTCAGCATCAGCGCGAAAATAGAATGTATGCCCATCTGCATGGCGGCACATTAACACAGCACAGATTCTAAAGAATGCTCACGACCTGTAATTGAGAAGATTCTTTTTGTCAATCATCGGTTACAGTTCTGTAGATGCAAAATACTTCGAGGGTATTGGGGTATTTGCCCTTACGGAGTGTAGTGTGGGGCGGATAGCGTAGATGCATTGCAGATAGCCTACGGCGAAGCTTGCGGCTGGAGGGGTGTGTTGGAGAGGGCGAATCATTCGGTGAAGCGTTGTTAGTGGCCAAAAGTGCTCATACTGACTGAGGAGAGTTGGGCTGGTTGCGTGGAACTGAATTACTCGAGTGTAAGGAGACGGGTGTAAGTCGCAGCTCGACGCCTTGTCTATATCAACATCACATGCGCTTCACAGACTACAAACCCCGAATCCTATAGAATAGTGCATGATTGAACAGGGTTTAAATTTTAAAATGGTCCTCAAAGTAAGAGCAGAGTCGATGAGTTTGAGGAGTTGCGGCGTCATGGAACGAGGTTTCGGCGCCGAACTTCCGGATGGGGTAGACAAGGGAGTTTGGGCTCAAAGTCTGGAATGATGGAAGAGAAAGGATGATGAGGAAGTGACTTTGGACAGAGTCAAAAAGCACTGAAGCTAGACTCCTATATCCTTCCGGAAGCGAACATGTACGAGTCTACAGAACATGTTACTCTCAGCTTGAACTTGGGCTCACTCTCTCAAATGTAAAGAATAACCTATAGCTTCCAACATGAAAGCGGGAGTCCAACCAGGGACCCAGCCACCCAAGCCTGAGAGCTGAGGTAGATCAACGGCTGAAAGTACGAAAGCGGAGGAAAAGCCGGATCAGCTGAAGCCGAGAAAAGCTCGCTTTGCTATCCCTGTTACAAACTACCACCGAGCTAAACATCTAGCACATCTGTAGCTGCTGATCTCTGCTTGATGATAGCTAACGGTCTGTGTCCAGTGGATAACAGCTTGCTCATCTTCATCTACTGGCTCGCTTGTTCGTCACTAATCAACCACCGACTAGACTGCAAATTTTCAACATCACTCTCACTCTGGCAAGGAAGTCCTTGTATGATACAATAGGGTTCTGCTGTATTTAGTGCCCAAGCTGGAGACGTGGATCCGGCGCTGCCGCTCCCTTCGGAGCCGACTACATGCGGGGCGACGCCCGCCAAGTCCCGGGGAAGACTCCGGCACAAGGATATCAGTGATTTTTGTTACTCGATCAAACTTTTGTGCCTCGAGCGGGCGCCTGGGGGCCGGGGTGAAGACGAGTTCCCAGAATGGCCCCCAAAGTTGGCGGGTTGGGCGAGGTGGTTTCCCGCCTTGGGCGACGGGGGAGAATCGATAGATACGCGAGTTTGAGGGCCCTAGGGTGAGTAATTGGAGCAGTCAAAGTGAAGATCAGCTGGTGAAGCGAGGCGAGACGGCCAAGGAGGCCGCTGGAAAGCGTGCGGGGAGTGACAGCCAGGCCAGGGTGAAGACGAGGCCGTCGCAGAGACCGCAGAGGAAACATCAAGATGGCAAAGGGGAGAGATTGGCATGCATCCAAGAGGCTAGATCCTGCAGGTTACAACGCAACGCAGACGGCCGGCATATACTGTTGGTTGTTACCCAACCGGGGTCCACGAGAGGGTATATGTGGTGAAGGGGGTGCTGGATCTGGATAAACTAGTGCACGAGCATGGAGATGGGGAAAACGTTTTGCGAGGGGTGAAGGAGCCTCGGCCGACAAGATTGATTCTGCGGTCAATTGATGAATGGGATTCGTGAATGGGAGAGGGGAGAAGAGATCTCGATGCGGGCAAGCAGAAAAAGCAGGGTAGAGGGTGGACGAGGATATGCAAAAGAGGACATGATCTGACCAGATAGGGCTTTGCTGACTCGTCCTGGCCTCGGCAAGCCCCTGGTCAGTTTCTGCGCTGTTGGCCATTGGCACACGATGCGAGCCCCCGTTGCCAGTTCCCACGGGAAGGCCTGGGGCGAGGACCTCATCGCCGATTGTGGTTTTGTGAGAGGTCATGTTTTGGCGGTTGTGAGGTGTCACATCTCGAACAAGGAGGGATTTGAGGGGGAGGGCCTCGTAAACGGGGATGATTGCAGTTTGCAGGAATCTAGAATCTGGCCAAGGAAGCTCTGCAACGACGAGATGTTACGTGTATGTGTAATGTGTGTATGTATGTATGTATGTATGTATGTAAGGAAAAGGATGAGGCTGTATAATGCAGGGTTGGATGAACAAAGACATCTCTTGATGTTGACGGGTCAAGGGTTCAACGCAGCAGTGATTGATCACCTAACAGCCGCTCCGGGGGCTCAATCGTATGCGCTCGAGTCATGTTGGATCTGGTCATCTCTCGTATATCTCAGATGCGAGGTAGCAGGCGCAATCGCAAGTCGACCGTTCCGCCTCGGCACGACAACCCTGAATAGCTTCATCGACTAGCACAGCAAGGCAAGGGTCATGGACAGTAATCTTACATGACATCACGGCGGCTGCTACTCGGGCGATAGAGGAGTAGAGAGGCTGACCATGTTCATCTCGCACGAACCAGGCTGAAACCGCACGGGTGAAGGTTGGGGTGAGATGGGATGGATTTGTAGGGTTAGTACCTAGTAATATGGCAGATAATGCCGCTGTCAACACCAAGGCACGGACGTCGGGCCTGGCCGCGTATCGAACCAAGATGTGACGAGAAAGACAAGGAAATTAGACCATGCAGAGTGAAGAGTCGGAAAGGAATATATGATAGAGAGAAAAAAGCATGGACTTTCACAGAGAAGAGTGTAATGCAGTCTTCCCCAGATGTCGTCAATCTCCCAAAGATGCCGACGTGAAAAGTAAAAAACAATCTATTCTGACACTCTAGCAGCCAACGGCAGAGCTTGATTGACAAGACATTTACCGAGCACAAAAAGAAAGTAATTACCATGAGCTACTCCGTAAACCTATTCTCTTTCCCGGGGGGGGGTGAATGGAAATGGATGGCTAGCCGACCCGGCCCGCTGCAGGGACGTTGTGGAAGATGTATATGGCGGCTGCGCCCTACAAAAGTCTTTCCTTAGCTGTGCGTGTTTGTTTTTGCCCTCTAATAAAGCTCAGAACGGTTTAGGGGGTGAACAGACCAGGGCAAATGAGGGGACAGCCAAGAGACGCCATCAAACGGCCAAGAGTGACAGGTTGGCACAGCTTGGACCAACGAGCTTTGAGCGAGGCTGAGATTGACGAGATGAGATGTAATAGTCGTGGGTCTCTGAGGTTGGTGTCGTCTTTGCCTTGTTCTCTGGACACCTACCCACGACGTTAGTGCTGAGCGGATGGATCCGGACAATGGTGATCTCTGTGGAGTTGTCAATCAGGCGCGGCTGATTGACAGCGCTCTACACCAAAGGGAAGCGAATGCCGGCTCCTATGACGCTGGAGATGGTCATACCAACGTAGTATACAGACTTGAAACATGGATTGATACAGGGCACATCGACACCAGCATCGCATCGGCATCGACGTCTGAATAGAGGCAACATCTCATCACCGCCACATCGACAGCCGCGACCAACAAAAGTGACCATGGTATGGTTTCAAATCAAGGTTCGGCTCATGGCTGCCCACTTCCTTCCGACAATGGGCGCATTCCGGCAACGTCACCGGTATCAGAAACGTTCGGACAGTATGCAAAAGGGCACGGCGGAAGAGACGCCGCAAAGACGCCGCAGCAAGACGCCGCAGCAAGACGCCGCCCCGGGGAGATGCGCCCTAGCTCCTCCAGGCCGGGCAGCTAGAACAATAGCTAGAGCGCTAATTCTTGCGGTGGAAGCCTTCTAAACGCGGCCAGGGACCCCGTCAATAGCTGCGTTGACGCTGTCTTAGACGCCCCGGGCGGGAATCCTGTGGCGGCGTCCGCCTCCGACAAGCACCCGACTGTCGACGGGCCGCAAAACATCCCACCAACCGGACGACGGCGCGGCCGGGCGAGACGGGAGCCGTTTGGACGATAATTTCTCGAGATGACGGACATGTACCTCGCCGCCAAGGTTTGCGCTGCCAGATACCTGCGGGCTAGCATTTCTCCTCTAAACCCGACTCTCCGTTCCGGCCCCCTCCGCTCACGCGTTTTTGCAGCGCTGGTGGGCAGGTTGGCTGGTGCTCCCAGAATGGGCTGTTATGGAGCAATCAGGCCACTTTTGACATGGACGGAGCCGTCCAAAAGGGCCCTACGTATGGGCAATTGACCACTGCAAAAACACGCTCCGTAAACACCCAGCACGGCCTGGGCTTGGACGGTGATGATGCACTTTTCTCGGCAACGTTGTACTACGTCGTAGCGGTTCTTTGCTTGATCCCCGTGACTCAACGGGGGATCTCTCCAGCCACCCACGCGGAGCGAGATCCTCGGCCGTGACATGTTTCTGTGGTATCGTCATGGATGATGCTGTTTTGACGGGGTATGGATCGAGATGAGATGAGATTTTTGCAAGCATATCTTCCCGAGCGTTGCTGGGAGTGAGGGTATCGTGGGAGGGGATTCACTCGTGGCGGCTTTGGCTGTCTGGGTTCGGGTTTTGCGAGTGCATGGCCATGGCTACTTCCTATGCACGGCATTGAATCGAGGCGGACATGGATGTTGTGCAGACGAGCCTTTTGTTCCACGAGAACGGTCATCTCCACGATGGATGCTATTCACGTTTTGGACTCGAGGCAGCAAGACCAAGACCATGTTGGACCCTTGCGAAGACAAAGGACACATGGAGCCCTCGGCATCGGCAGCAGCAGCAGCAGTAGCTGGCAATGTTCCTATTGGGCCCCCCCGAGGTATTCCCATGATCAACCATCTGCATGTCTCCCCGCTCACCGTGCAGATTTGGACCCCTAAAAGTCAAATTCTGTCCCAACTCGTCGCCTCGTGTTGCGGCTAGACGCCTTGGCCCCCCAATCTCGGGCCTCGCCAGACGCGTTGGAAGCTCTGCTGGCCTTCTAGCGGCCAGCGCTGGAGGGCCTCGCCACCGCGCGGAACGCAGCCGGCGCTTGGAAAACGTGAAGAAAGTGGGATTTGACTGGAGATGGCACGCGGGAACGGAGACCCTTGGGGTCAGTGCGGACAAGGTAGATGCGCTGCAACCCTCCGCGTCCCAATGTAGGGACAGGTCTGGAACGATAGGCGAGGAGGGCTCGCTTCGGTGAGTGCGGACAGGATGCGGGCTTTCATTCTGACAGATCCAAGGCCGTCTGGAGTCGAGACTCGAGCAGTTGGTGAGGGTATCCCCGGGACACGAGGCATGTGTCTTGGTATTCGTTGAAGCTGATATCCTCGTTGGCTGCACTTCTTGCGCCGTTGCATTGGTGTTTACATTGCCCCCTCCATCCGCTTACGAGCCGAGCACGTGGTCCAAGGGGATGTCTGTCAGACTGGGCTAAGGATCCAAAACTTGTCACTCAGAGGCTGGTGAACCTGGTGGCTCAGGGCAGGTTTGTATTCCGCTGCCAGGAACTACCTGTAGAGGTGATTCCATGGTTGGGCCTGGCAACGAGGCTATCCAGCGCCGGGAATAGGTGAGCATATTAACTGAAGGATACAAACCCTGTGCTCTTGTTGTACTACATATGGACCTTTGCAAGGGTTTTAATCTCGTCCTTTTTTGGTGGTTCTCGACCTTCTGGAACGCGTGGAACGGCCCCTCCATGACGAAGAAAAGGGAAGGAGCATTTGATGGTGACTAGCCAGCCGCCTGCCAAACCATCTGCCGCGGGAAGGCAACAAAAAAAAAGAAACATCCTATCGGTAGTTGTAATGTTATCTCTCCAGATTAAATGTCATCATCCATCAACAAACACTGGCACCATCGCCATCGTCATCCCGCTCCATGTTTGTGCTTTCTTCTGCAGAATCTTCAACAGCCTTTGCAAAACGGTGCTGCATTACAGGGGGGGGCGGCGGCTCGCTGCACCCGCCTAAAACCCGACATCCGCACTGGCCGCAGGCTACGCTGTAACTTACCGCACACCCGCCAGTGTGCAGTGTCGATCACCAAGCTATTCAGCGTGCTGGAGCTGCCAAAACTCCAGGGCTTCAACCCCCGGGCCCTGTCTGGAGCTGCTTCTTGACTCGGGTCGGAGCAGACGGCGGTGGTGCTCATCTCGTTGTTCAGCCGCTGCTACTCAGTGGCGCACTCATGGACGGTGTGGCCAGATACAAGACCAACAATGGCGATGGCGATGAAAATCATGACAAAGGGCGAACATCACAAGTGCCCACGGCATTTCAGCTGGAATATTCACAGGGGACACAATACCAAAATAGCGACCCCCGGTCTGTTTGTCAAGACCTCGACGCTGCCCGTTGATTCAGGCCTCGAGAGCCTCTACCACCTCCCTGACACAGTGACAGCACCCTACCACCTACCTAGGTAGGTCGCAACGGCTGGCGGACTGTCAGCACCCCGGTCTCCCGAGCGGCACCAAGACCAGGTCGGAATCAAGAAAAACGACCCATCAAATCCCTGAATCCCCTGGGTCTTGGGTCCTCATTCAATTTGCCCATGCTCTCGTCCAGATTCCCATGGCCCATGCTTGCCAATCCACATCTATCCCACTCTGCCGCCAGCGACCAGGGGATGGCCGCCACGCCCTCCTTCGGCTCCGTTGCCCGCGCTCGAATCCATGTCGACGCATGGCGCCTCGTCGCTCGTCGTTGACCAGCATCACGCCAAGCTCGGCACCCCCCGCTCCTCGGCCGGCCGGTCGTATGACGGGGAGCAGATTCGTCGGGCGCTATCGCTTTCACCTCTCGCACCGCGACAATCCTTGGGGCCAACCAAGGGCCTCTGCTTGTGGCCCTTCAGCTTCCCCCCATCCACGCTCTCTTGCCCGATGGGCCAAGCTATATATCGCTCGTCCCGTCTCGCCATTTAAGTGTCTGCCCATCCATCCTGTTGGTGGCATGCACTCATAGAATACATCACTCGAGACTCTCCCCACCATCGACCGCCCAAACGCACCACCCACCGTCTGATATCTTGATCACCTACCGTTGCAAACTAGGCCCCTACAGCAGTAAACCACCGACACGGCAGCAACACCACAAGACGTCGTTTCATCGTCTCATCATCGTACTTGCTGCATCCCGTCCACCCAAGACACTCGACACTCTGACGGAATCGTCCTCACCTCGACCAATCCTCACCCCTCTTGTATCCACACGCCCCCGGACAGCCGAGCTTTCCAGACATACATAGTATCAACCAGCACCACACGTCAGTCAAGACTCGACTTCGTCTTCAACACAATGGCCGACGTATCATTCGACTACTTTGATCGCCCTCAGCAAAAACAGGTACGTTGTTCTTGAGATTAACGAAGCACTCGTTATCCCTCTGCTCTCCCCTACACGTGGTCCTGTTTTCTCAGCCCAGTTCCCCCATACATGCCCATCCTGGCCTATGTGAATGCCCACACCCCCTAGTTGGCTCGCCTCTGGGGCCTCTTTTTATAGGCACATGCGTTCCCCCTCCCCCTCATCTCACCTCACCTCACTCTTCCTCTTTGAGTATCCAGCAAGCCTAGCTCCGAGAAGCTATCTGTCTATCTCATCTTTATATCCAACCTTCTCTCCACTAGTCTTTTGACAAGAGCACACCACAAAGCACACCACACATTCACATACATTTACATGCACATTTACAACACACATACACATACAAACACACACACGCACACACACACACACGCACGCACAACTTGGCTTTGCTTCTTCTTGACACGACCTAACAACATCTACAGAACCTTGGCGTTCCTGCATCCTTCTACGACCCCGCAGACTTCAGCGGTGATTCGGCCCATTCTCCCGACTCGCCTCTGTCTCCCGCCTTTGCCAACCCTTATCAGCTTCCCGTCTCGAACGACTGGGTAAGCTGGGACGACAAGGCCACTCTCTCTCCTGACCTGGACACACTCAACCTCTCCAATCCTCGAAACAGTATGGAGCTCAGCCCTGCCATCAACCCCCACGACCTCTCTGGCACCATCCCCGATGCCGTGCCCTTTGGCAGAGCTGGCCTGAACGACATTGACGCTCAGCAAATGTTCCAAACTCCCATGCCCTCCATCTCTCCTCAGCCACCTCAGCTCCAGTCCATGATGCCCCCCTCAACCTCCAACCCCTCTCAGATGTCCAAGGACGCGCGCAACCGATACCCCTCGCGCAAGCGCAAGTCTTCGGGCTCGGGCACTTCCTCTTCCCGCTCTTCTGCTTCTCCTCCTCCGGCGACTCGCCGCCACGGCTCTCCTCCCAAGAAGACCGCGCACAACATGATCGAGAAGCGCTACCGAACCAACCTCAATGACAAGATTGCCGCTCTCCGCGACTCGGTTCCTGCCCTTCGTGTCATGGTCCACCGACTAGAACAGCAGAGCCCCGAGGAGCTTGTCGAAGACGGTGAGGAGGATCTCGGCGGACTGGCTCCCGCGCACAAGCTCAACAAGGCCACCATTCTCAGCAAGGCGACCGAGTACATCGCGCACCTCGAGAAGAAGAACAAGAGTCTCGCCCGCGAGAACAACCAGCTCCGAAATCGTGTCGAAGGCTTCGAGATGCTTGTCATGTCCCGCGACCAGGCGCCGCCCGCCGGTGTCTGGGCTTAGACTGGATACACATAAACTCTTTGTATTTTTGTGTGATTTTTTGGATCTGAGCAAGAAACATGAGGCTCGATCTTGTGTAACGAATTATGATATCCCTGGTGTTTCTGGCGCACGAGAGGAATAAACGGGACTGAAAGTTTATGGAATTATTACCTGGCGCAGCGGAGCAAGGCTGATCAGCCTGCGGGCCTTTGGATCAAAACAATGGGAAGGATCCCGTTTGGGATAGTATAGCAATATCAAATACAATTTTAATGTTGCTGCAATAATTTGATTCCTTTGATTCGTGTGATGGGTGTAATACTCTAACGACGGTAGCTCAACATCATACATGACGACGGTTGTTTGCAGTCAAACCGTTACGACGACGTCCGCTCTGCCTGCATCTTTTCATCCTCCTCCTGCGTCTTGGGTACTTTGACCAATGCAGGGACAGTTGCGGCGTTGAGCTTCTGGAAGGCCTAGATCGGAAAACGTGCATGTCAGCCCACAAACTCGGTAGACGGTACCGCGCCCCTAGCGTGATGGGTCAGACCACCATGGGCCGGTGGCTCAGGCGGTATATAGACCACGGGTGGCTGACGAGCAGCACACCTCGCGGCTCAAACGGACGAGCATCTGAAGGTGTCGACGGTCACGCGGACAAGCAAAGCATGGGGGTCCGTATCTGAGGGCGAGTCAGAGGAAGGGGGGGGGAGAAACTCACAGTCGCAAAGGCACCCTGGGGCAGCTTGTCGTTCCACTTGTCCTCGACCCTCTCGATCTTGCCGTCGGGAGCGACGTGGATGTCGACGACCGAGTCCATGATCTTTTCCGACTTTACACCCTTGAGGACATACTTGTTGGAGAGCTTGAGAGAGATGGGGTTGCCGGCCGAGATGACCTCGTGGGACTGGATGGTGATGGGGTTGAAGAGCGCGGGCAGGCCGTACCACTGCGCGGCGAACTTGTCGTAGCCGACGGCATTGGAAATGGGATCGTGGAAGGTTGCGGTCGGGTGCCAGAGGGTGAGGTGGCGGAGGGAGGGTCGGCCCTCGAAGAGCTGTGGGAGTTGTCAGTTTGGAGCTGGCAGAGTGAGAGAGTGAGAGAGATACGTCTAGGACGGAGCCGACGAGGACTTCTTGGTGAGAGGAGAGTTGGACGCCGGAGGCTTTGCGGATGGAGGTGTTGGACACGCCGATGCTCTGGAACGAGGGCGCGCTGCCGGACTGGTCGACCGAGGACATGGCGAAGCTGTGGGCGGGCGAGGTATGGATGCTTTTTGCGACGGGGACGAGGATGACTCTTGATTTGAGGATGGCACGGGGAGCGATTCGCAGGATGGACATTAAGCTTGTTTTCTTCTTCTTTCGGAATTCTGGAAAAAAGCTATTGTCTGTTGTTTACAAGCTGAGGGAGATGGGAGTAGGTAAGGTAGGTGTTCTACGCGGGTTGAGATTCTGCGCGTCAGAGACACGAGTGGTGATGGACGCTGACGTCAACGACTTGGAGGGGGAGGGGGGTTTGAGGTGGGTGCAAGGGAGAAGGGCGTTTTTGAGGCGGATGGGTTGGAGTTTGGGGGACTTGAGCAAGGGATTTGGGGGATAGAGGCTACGTGATGGAGTTTGGAGGTTAGGTGAGTATTTGTTTGTCATGGTGGTTTTGGAGAGGGTGGTGGCTAGGCGTTTCTGGGAATGAGAGTTTGGGGGTGAGGATTTGTGATAGTTGAAAGGCTGTTATTTTTACGGTAGGTTTCAAGCTACCTAGGTAGTTAGGTGCCTGTTAGATCATGTTCTGCCAGTTGTGAGGGAGCGTAGATATTGGGAGATGGGGTTCAGTTATTAGTCTCGGCGGCCGCAACCCGTCCACCGGGCTTCAAAATAGGCCTGGCCGTTGAGATGCCCATGGAATAGCATATCGCAATCCTCCTCTATAGTCATTGTTCGTAGAACTCTGGGACCGATATCATGGCTCCACCACCGCATTCCAATCTGGAGGCTCCCGATAAGCTCTGGTCTCCCGAGGCGATTCCCGTCCGGGGGCCCCACCTGTCACCGGGATGCACTAGTGGCCGGGGCGGAGGGATCGACCAATAGGATGGATGGATCGAGGCGGATTGTGCCTGTTTTTGGGAATGTCTGTTGTTGGGTGGAGAGATACATTGGGGGAAGACATGACGGAGGTGGACCATGTTTAGCAAACGAGATTGAGGCTGGTTTACCAGGCGAGACTTCTCTTTGCAGGATGAACTAGGGAGCACGTGAGACAGAGTCATCTATGAAAGCCAGCTTGAGCTTGTACATTGGTTGTGTTTACTGGTAACAAGATGCCAACGGAACATTGGCACGTTGCATGTCGCGGGTAGGTATGTAGCCAACAGCAAGGTAAAGCAAGGGATTGCAACCAAGCGTGGTTGTCAACACTGGTTTCACTGATGTATAAACAATTGCTGTTTCTTGGCATTCTCAAAACCAGTTCCTGGGGAAAAATGCAATCCCGCACGACCGAACTCTTTTCTCTATTCAATAATTGCCTTTGAGCAAACAGCGCCGAGCATTGATGCTGGGCACAGGTCCACGCCAAGGCAGACTCTGAGAAGCCTGCTTTGTCATGGGCACTGACATTGGCGAGACGCCATTGGAAGGTTAATTATCCTCTTGGCTGGAGTTGAGGCGCTGGCTCCCTCACACCAAGTCGAACCAAGACAGACGATCGACAGCAAGTGTCGTTTGATTGGGTAAGCAAAGCCTTGGTTGAAGGCTAAAGAAGCTTGCAGGCGCCGGCTTGTTGCGGTGCCTTGATGTTTTTGTGGTGATTTTACCCGTTGGCTCGATAATGCACGTGTTGAATCGCTCCGGCGAGAGCAGGCAGCGAGAGCATTCGAATTCTTGGCCAATCAGCGTTGCAGGAACTATGCGGAGATGCACGTCGATTGGCTGTCTTCACACCAGGCAGCCAAGGCGGCCAAGGCGGCCAAAGCGGCTCTTTTAACAAACACCATCACTAATAAACGTCTGTAGATGCAGCAACAGCAATTGAGTCATAGTTGAACCCCGCGGCGTTTCTCCTTGTTAATGAATATCTGCTGTTTCCCCGCTTGTTGCATCTATAAGAAGCTCCTCTTCTCCGCCGGAATTGCTTGGGCTTTTCCTCTGATCATCGAGAATACCTGACAGTCTGCTACCAGTGCTCACTTCTATGCCCGTCTTGGCCGCTTCGTTGACTACATCAACCGCCATCAACGACGCGTGTGCCGTTCTCGCCATTCACCTCTCACATATTCACACTTTTCTGGTCGTTGTGTGAATTGCCCGTGCGTTTGCTGATATTTGACATCTCTCCATCTCGCCACTCCACGTTGACCATCGCAACGCCATCAACAATTCATCCCAACAGACATCATGGGCTGGGGCTCTACTTATCAGAACTGCGGCTGCTTCTTCTACAGCTACAGCGAGCATGCCCGAAAGTACCTCCCTCAGGTCCAGGTCAAGGCCCATACCACCATCCTCGCCACCACATCCCGCACGAACCTCACGCAGACATTCGTCAACCCAAACGAGCAGACGCCCGTCGAGGAGCTTCGCTACATCTTTCCACTCTACGACGGAGTCTCTGTTGTCGCCTTCACATGCACCGTCGGCTCCCGCGTCATCAAGGGCGTGGTCAAGGAGCGGCAAAAGGCAAAGACCATCTACGAAAAGGCCAAGGCTCAGGGCCAGACTGCCGGCCTCTTTGAACAGTCACTCGAGTCCGCTGACGTCTTCACTACTACCATCGGAAATGTCCCCGCTGGCGAAAAAGTCCAGGTCGACATCACCTACCTCGGTGAGCTCAAGCACGATGCCGAGGTAGACGGCGTCCGCTTCACCATTCCCACACGGATCGTCCCTCGATATGGCCACGCAGAGAGCCTTTCTGGAGGCTCCAATGTCTTCAAGGAGCAGGGCATGTCCTTTACAATCGACGCAGAGATGCCCGATGGCTCATCCATCAAGTCTATCCAGTCACCCTCCCATCCCATTTCAGTCAGCATCGGCACCACATCCACCACCACATCCGAGGAGCCTTCACTTCGCAGGGCCTCTGCCACTCTACAGCAGGGCGCTACCAACCTCGATACTGACTTTATAATCCAGGTTATCGCCACAAACATCGGCGAGCCCTCGGCTCTGCTCGAGACTCACCCCACCATCCCCAACCAGCGCGCTCTCATGACAACGCTCGTTCCCAAGTTCAAGCTTCCCGCCGAGAAACCTGAGATTGTCTTTGTTTGTGATCGCAGCGGAAGTATGGGAGGTAACATTCCCGACCTGATTGCCGCCTCTCAACTGTTCCTCAAGTCCCTCCCGGTCGGTGTCAAGTTCAATATTTGCAGCTTTGGCTCACATTTCAGCTTCCTCTGGGGCTGCTCCAGAACCTACAGCCAAGAAACACTCGATGAAGCTGTACGTCACGTAAACAGCTTCTCGAACGACTTTGGCGGCACCGAGATGTACCAACCTATCGAGGCCACGTTCAAGCAACGCTATACGGACATGAACCTCGAAGTCTTTCTGCTGACTGACGGCGAAATCTGGGGCCAAGAACAGCTGTTTAACCTCGTCAACGAGACCGTGGCCGAGAGCCAGGGTGCTGTGAGGGTCTTCTCCCTTGGTATTGGAGCTGGCGCTAGTACGTCCCTGATAGAGGGCATCGCCCGCGCTGGCAACGGCTTTGCCCAGACGGTGGCCAATGGCGAGACGATGAACAAGAAGATCATTCGCATGCTCAAGGGGGCTCTGTACCCCCACATCACCGACTACTCTCTCGAGATCAAGTATGAAAAGGCAGATGGCTCGACTGACGACGACGAGTTTGAGTTGGTCGAGAGGGTTGTCGACGCCCTCGAGATTGACACCGAGGAAGCCAAGACAGACGACACGGACGCGCCAAAGCAGCCCATCTCTCTGTTTGATCGCTCGAACAATGATGACGACGACACCGAGATGACTGAAGCGCCCGACGTCGAAGCCAAGTATGACCATCTTCCCGCTATCGCGGTGCCTCGCTACCTTCAGACTCCCTGCAAGCTCCCTCCGCTGTTCCCATTTAACCGCTCCACTGCGTATGTGCTGCTTTCCGACGCCACACCTGCCCGGGAACCCAAGTCGGTTCTTCTAAAGGGCACCTCTCGACAGGGTCCTCTTGAGCTCGAGATCCCCATCACCACGCTTGCGGAAAAGGACTCGGTTATCCACCAACTTGCCGCACGCAAGGAGGTCAAGGAACTGGAGGAATGTCGAGGCTGGCTTGCCCACGCCAAGGACTCCAGCGGCGAGCTGCTCAAGGAGAAGCACCGGGGTCGCTTCTCGGATCTCGTCGAGCGAGAGGCTGTCCGCCTGGGTGTCACGTACCAGGTCGGCGGCAAGTGGTGCTCTTTCGTCGCTGTAGAGGCAAGCGAGATCGACAAGGCCGCGAAACCGCCGTTCGTGGACTGTTGCTCTGACACCAGGGCTGTTGACTCTCGTGCAAGTACCTATTGTGCAAGGTCAGTCTCGGGGGCCTCATTCCCCGGCGGCCGCGGAGGCCTAGGAGCTCCTCCTCCTCCTCCGGCACCGTCGGGGGGGAGTGTCTATAGTTCCGGGGTAAGAAGCGCCGGTCTCTTCGGCCAGGCGCCGTCTGGCAATGCCGGAGGACTATTCAGAAACGCCCAACCAGCTTCTACCTTCTCGGGCGGGCTCTTCGGCGGCTCACAGAACGCATTCGTCAACACTGGGTGTTTGTTTGGCGGCCTCGGCAGTGCTCAAACAGTCGATCCAGTTCCCGTTGCGGCGCCGGCTGGGGAAGCATCCATGTCAAAGCTGGACTTTGACATACTCGCGGACTTTGACACGGATTCGTTTCTTGACTGCCCTCCTGATCAAGACGCACCCTTTTCCTTCACTTCTGCCTTTGCCGAGCCCGATACCCGGAGCCCCCTGGGGAGACTCACGACTCTGCAGACCTTCTCAGGCAGCTGGTCCTGGAGCTCGGAGCTCGAGACAGTGCTGGGTGTGACGGCTCAGCAGGTGACACAGCTGGAACTCCCGGCTGCTGTGAAGGGACATGCGGAGAAGGACATCATTCTCTCGACCATGTGCGCGGTGGTATTCTTCAAGAACAAGCTGAAGTCAGAGGAGGACGAATGGGAGATGTTGGTGGAGAAGGCGGAGGCGTGGCTAGAAGAGCAGATTGGAGAGGGGGTTATCAAGGAGTTGGAGAGTATCATAGGGAAGCTTTTCTAAGTATCCAGGAGGGAGACGGGCCAGAGATACTGTAACTCTTTTATCTCAGGGATGACTGACGATCAATGGGGAACTGATGGGTCTGGGAGGACAAGGATACTTTAGTCTCTATGTAGGGAATATTAAATATCGAGATGCGCAACTTTGCATGTAAGACGAGCGACTCTGTGCCATATCAGGAGTTTTGACTCTACATGTAGTTGATGGGGTTTACTTTGCCGGTGCTCACTTGGGTCGGGCGTAGAGGATGTTTTGTCTTGGTTTAGGGGTTATAATAACTAGTCGTAAATAACATGTGCTGCAGCAAGGTACAACTAACTATCCTTGGAGCAGCCAGATGCTTGGATGTCTTTGACCAAGGTTCTGTGTTGGAGCTAATGGAACGGCGCTGAAGACTTACTTGGTAAAGGGTGTGGAGTTGCTGTGACGATGATTGCGAGAATGGAGTTTCCATGGAGAGCGCACGTTGATCACAAGGCTTAGACAGCGCCAAGAGTAGCTGAAAACGCATGCCAGGTTGGTATCTGAAACGGAAATAAACAAACCTCATTCCACGGCCACACCGGGTCTTTGTGGAGGCCTCGGCTCGGTATTGTTTCACATACAGACGCCATCAGCCTAGCTCAGTGATCAGCCCAGAGAGCGGCGATCGGGGAGTAGGAGTCGCCCAAAAGGAGAAGGGCAAAGATAATTATTAGGAGAGAGGAGGAAGTAGGAGATTAAAAAAAGAAGAAGGAAAAAAAGGATGAGAAACAAGATAGAAGAAAATCTGGTGCCTGGGCAGCCCTCGCCGCTGCGACCGACCAACGCCTAAGCAAATTTTCACAGGTCGAGCGAGCCTGACAAACCTTGAATGTTGAATAGTGTGTAATAGCAGGACAAGGCCGCCAACTAATTTACAGAATAGCCAAGTTTTCCAACCCAGTTGTCGGGATGTTCCAAGTCGAACCGGCCGAGAGAGTCAGTGCATTGTTTGGCGGTGGGGGCGTTGCTCGACTCTTTACAAGCAGACAAAGCTGGAAAAGAGTAGGAAAAGTCCAGGTCTAGGACCAGAAAACAAGGGTCCCCCCCCTTTGGGCTGTCAACAGAATCTCTGGGCTCCGTCGTCATAGCAAGCACAGGCAATTGGATGGGCATCAAAGGGGAATTAGGGACATGGATGACCCTGAGATGCAGTAAGATTGCGTCCCAGGAACGCTCGGGATCCTATTGGCGCATACCCCTGCAGCGAAAAATGCCAGGACCCCGTCGCCGTCGTGTTGGGCACGCAGGGCACGTTTTGGGTACCTGCAAGACATTGGGGGATTCCAGCCCCAGGTAGGGGCCATGCGTCATGCTGTTCTGACAGGTGCTTATATACGGTAGTGCTTGCATGCTTTTCCCTTTGTCCCTTGGGGTTCCTTCTCTATCCTTTTTCCAAAGTACCTTTTTCCGCTTGACTCGGGCGAAGTTAGTAGTGGTCTGTCTCGTCCAAGACTTGACTTGTTTTCTGCAAGCAAAGAGAAACCATTGGCTATACAACCATGGCCCCACTACTGACTTTCGCCCAGTTGGAGCAGGCGGCTCTCAACATTGTTCGTCTCATTGCCGATACCCAGGGTCTCGAGGGGACGCGTCTGGCTATTATCGGGGACCTGGCTGTTAGCAAGTACCTGCCGAGCCACGGCCGTGCATCCGTGAGTCTACACAGGCCCTCCCTCTCAGGTCACGTCCCATGGATCTCATCTGACACTATCTAGAGCATCGACCTCGTCATCAGCAAGTCTTCATCGCCAGGCCGCGTCAGGAAGGAGATCGTCGGCCACCCCATCACGCCCCTCGTCGAGAAAGCAGGCGCCGTCTACTACCGGCACACGACGGGCTGCGAGATCGAGGTCAAGCTCGTGCCGGACTGGCTGTGCCCCTACCTCCCCGCGGCGGCGCGCCCCGTGCGAGACGTGACCAGCGCCGCCAAGCTGCCCTACGCGTCGCTCGTCGACATGGTCATCTTCAAGATGGACGCCTGCGGCCTCCACGAGAACGAGTCGGGCAAGCGCCGCGACGCCTGCGACGCCGCCGAGCTCCTCGAGCTGGCCTCGGAGCACGGCGCCCTCAGGCTCGACGACGACCAGATGGAGCGGGCCGAGGAGAACCTCGCCGACACGGTCGAGTTCTCGTCCCCCGAGCACGACAAGAACTGGTGGAAGCGCTGTCTGGGCCAGCACACGGATAACCCGCGCTCGCCCCAGGACATCCTCTCGGACCTCGCCGACCGCACCCCGGCCTCTCCCTCGGCCTCGTCCTCGCGCTCCTCGGTCTACTCGTCCATCTCGCGCGCTTCCTCGTACGCGTCCACGCACTCGGCTGCGTCCTCGGTCTCGTCCGCCTCGGAGCCGAGCGAGAAGAACGGGCGCCCGCGCAAGATGAGCGTCACCAAGAAGACGCCGCGGCACAAGCGGCACACGTCGATTGGCGGGCTCGAGGCGCACATGCAGAGGCTCGACATTGACAGGCCGGCGTCGCCTGGCATTGCTCTCACCAACCGCATTTCCTAAGAGTTCATTTTTTTTTCTCTTTCAATTTTTTTTTTGTTTTGTCTTTTTTTGTTGGGTATCTTGTGTGTGTGTGCGCGAAGCGAGCTGGGCGTTGGTTTTCCAAAAAGTAAAAAGTTTGGAGTTGGGAGGATTTAGATGATGGGATAGACGAACGAACGAATGCTTGCTTGGGATGGAAGGATTGGATTATTATACCATGTATTAATTAGGCCTTGCTTTTACTAGATATCCATGTTTTTATGTTTGTTAAATGTTGCGATTTACTAGCAATACATGACTACCCTGTTAGATTTAATACTGCTGTCCACCTTGATATCGTACAATGTAGCTATAGCTGGCTTTTTTGACACCTACCCACCTGACTCTGGAGGTTGGACAATGGATCAATTTATATTCGAGGTTTAACTGATTAATAGTGGATTGTGAGATTTCGTATTGACTTTAACTGCAGCATAAGATCGATCGTTAAAGACTACAAACAACGCCCTCCTGCCGGCTACTCGTCAATATTGTAGACTAGGTAGTCAGGCTTAGGGCTTTAGTCTTGTTGTTGAAGACTAGGGACTTGCGAAAGCGAATTTCAGGACCAGAGGTAGATGGAGAACTTGGCTATCTTGAGCACAAATATACATCCTTGAGGTGTGAATTCGAACAGGAAACAGAAAAGGGTAGGATTCAGTCTAGCGTAATGACAGTAATGTATATGAGAAAAGGAAACTATAAAACAAAGAACTTTGTTGTATTCGCCCGTTTGCCCACTTCAATGCCACCAATGGATCGCTAGTCTCATCAGATCCATTGGGGTTGGTGCCCAATTCGAAACCTCCCAGTGCATTCCGTCTTTCTCTATCCTTTGCTCCTTTCAATCCCGTCCGCAGTGGCATCTGGCCCAGTGCCGGATGCGGGATCTTTCCTATTTCCTCGTCGTTCAGAGCTGCCCTTGCCGTCAACCTCGTTCTGTAATTCAGACCGAAGGTATGGGTCAACTAGTATGGCCGCTGTCATGATATCCTTTACACTGCGGTCCTGCGAGAGAACAAGGGCGTCTTTACGTGTCTCTTTCAATTGCGATTCTTGAAAGAATGGGAACAAATCTAGCTCCCTGGAAACGTTGACCAGCATGTCATGCAGTATGTGCATCTCGTATATTGTCCAAGAGATACGTTGTGCGAGTTCTCGTCCCAGACGTTCATACTTTTCTCCGATTAAGATCGGAACCGCTAGAGCTGCGTGTGCTCCGTAACCAGACGATCGAGTATCGATAGAAGGACCATAGTGTAAGAGTTTGTAGTATTCTTCTTGATCCATTGTCTCTCGCAAAGCATCCCTGACACGGCCTATGTGTTCCTCGCACAGGCCTTTGTTCCACGAGGTTTCGAGGGATCCATCCTCTTCTGCCGCTATTGCCGACAGCCGAGCGAGTCTCAGCCTTAGAAGATCGAGTTGGAGCAAATCAAACCTGAGGTGGTCTTGAAACTCGGGACCTAGTCTGACGTGGTGGAGCAAGTTGAGGCAGGTGGAGAGAATGCCAGACACGCCCGGTGCGTCTTGGTCATATCCGGCAGAGTCGAACTTTGTGTTGACAGCCCGCCAACAATCTCGTTCCGAGGGAAATTGAACTGTTGTCCCAGGGAGGTCCTCTTTGATGTCCTCAATGATGTCCACCAATGGAATGACATAGCCTCCCAAGAACAGTCAGGATCAAGGCCGTGCTTCAATATGAGCGAGCGTAAGAGACTCACGGACTCTGCGGTTGGTCGAAAAAGAGTCTCATGGAATGAGTCTAGGACCTCGATGGCGAGTTGCCGTGGGATATGCCCTCTTGACCGATTGTTCTGGTCAGCAATCAAGCTTCCTCGTCACGTCGAGGTCATAGTCAGCTCACCTTGGTTCTGTCTGGCTGGCAGCGAGGCTCTCTTTTAGAAATGAAGTTTGATGATACAGCTCGACCGTCCCCTTTTGCGCGTCCAGCTTAAGGTGGTTTCTCAGCTCGTCTGTAGGTACAAATCGAAGCCGGGCCACCTTTACGAGTCTTCGAGCGGTAACTTCCCTGTGAATGCGGCGAGACGTTTCATCCTCGGAATACTGATGGGTCATATTTGCCTCGACAGTTCCGAGAAACATTGTTGTCAAAAGCCGAGTCCACGACACGTCATCTCTCCAAGAAACCGGCTGCATCCCGGTTTCCAGCGCGTCTCTGGAACGGTCCTCCAGGCAACATGTTGTCATGGTCAAAACCTTGAAAGCAAGATTAAATGCTCTACTCTGGTCGCCGGCGGTAGGCCGTTGTGTACTGTCTCCAGTGACAAAATGGGCAGATGTTAACTCTGATCGCTTTGTGTCCGGGTTCTCTCTCAGTCGTCGAATAACGGCAAACAGATCCTCATGGCATTCAATAGCTGGAGATCCACCGTCCAACTCAGGGACGTATGATTCTGTGATTCTCTTATAGTAGTCAAAGAACGGTTTCATCCTATCCCAACGCCTTCCAGGACATGGTTGTGGAGAACACTGTTCCCATCCGGGCTTCAGCTGGCAGGACGCGCAAAACTTCCAGTCCCAGAGGGCTGTAGCCAGGGTTCTCAATTCATGCTCGGACACATGTCGAAGAGGATAGGCCGAAGAGAGATCGATCATAGGGGTAATGTCCATGGTTAAGGCTGCAGAACACGTCGCGCTTATCTCGGAATCTTGTATGAAAGGAATGCCAGACAGGGAGCAGGACAGAAGCTCGGGGCTGATACACACACAACAAAAGCAATAGAGGAGCGGGAAATGCAAGATTGGTGTGCTCATGACGGGGCTGCATAAAAGGGCTTGGAAAGTGCAAAATTGAATGCGCTTCCATGGGCTGAGGCTCAGCCGCTCAGCCCCGCGGCTATGTGAAATAACCAACCTACCCGTACGATACGCTGCTCAGGTATCGTAACGTAAACAAACCTGTGATTGGTCTCGTTACAGCCAGGGTTGCAGTAGGGTTGCAGTCTTACCAACGAGCGATTTCACCCCGCTCACGTTTTCTTCCATACCGAGTCTTACATTCGCCTACATGCCATACGGCAGAAGTAAGACGCAAATGGAGGCCGATTCCGGTTATGGTGGCTCCAGCGCCGCCAGTTACCAGACAGATCCAAGCCGTTGCGATACTCCCCTCGATGCCGATGCCACCTCAACAACCTCTACCGTTTCTTGCGGCCATGGGCCGTCGCTCGTCGCCGAGAAGAGCCAGCCGCGACCAGCACTACGACCGTTCACAAAGCCGATCGATGGGCAGACCCAAAAGAGAGCCAACGATGTCATGGATCAGATGAGCGAGTTCTTCAAGGACTTCTTCCAACACAGTTGGAAAACCAAGTTCCAACGGAGCCCCTCAATTCCGAATATGGCGATACGATGCATTAGCTTGGGGACAACAATGGAGAAAGCTGAGCCCTGTTTGGTCATCTTTTGCGACGACAAAGGTAAAGCTCATGCTAAGATCCGTCGGTTCCTTCAACAATCGTTTATAAAGGAGCTATGCCAACCCGTGGACACTACATTGCCCTCCTTTGATGTTCACATTTCCGGGTTCTCGCCGCCAGAGATTTGAGCCGTCAGCCTATCGGCCCCAAGGCGAGGGGGCAACTGGCTATCGTTATCTCGACTCGAGGATCATGGAGCTCTACGAAGAATTGGAGACTCCGACTCCACGAGGGTTTCTTGAGAAGTGGCTCGAACGGAAAAGCGGCGCTCGCTACGTGATGATGGCAACTCTGGGAGGTGTAGCCATCGCCGTCTTTCTCGGCGCTTTGGCATTGGCCGTTTCCATCTTTCAGGCTTGGGTGGGATGGCAGCAGTGGCAACATCCTGTTGGAAATAGTTAGATACTGATTACGGTTTGAGCCAAAGGCACTGCTACGATGGGATAGCTTATATTAGTGCATCACGATTGCCAGAAGCTGAGAAATTGACTGGATTAAAAACGTTGGATTTGGCGGTGGCTTGATAGTTCAACATATAGCAAAGAAACAACCAGAGTAGCAGTAGTATGTAACTGCCGATACCTGTGATTCATTATGACATATACTTTTCTCTATTAGGTTAAAGCCGGCCTGATGAACACCAAAGTTCCGCCCCGTTTGGTGGACTTGACGTGACATCTGTAGATCGCCTCGATACTACCTATACCAGCACGTATATAGCGATTGCTCCGGGACTATAAGCCGCAGACGAAAAGGTAGCAATAGTTTCGAGGATGACTAAAAGCTGACCCCGGATAATTAACTTCAGATGTGCTTGCCCCTCATCTTCCATCCGAGTCTTTGACCATTAGTCTTTCTTCACTTGACAATCTACAACATTTTACCAACCTCTCACAATGGAAAAAGACCAAGACGGAAAGGTGATAGTGTCCGAGCTGGGAAAGCCCAGACGCTACATCACCGATCACAACGCCGAAGGCAAGGCCGTCTTTAACACAGCCTTTGACGAGAATGTTTCCTCTCTGGCCCTCCCAGGATTCATCACGTATGATTCCTTCACCACGCCAAGCCATCCCGTCCAGATGAACGATGGCGCCGATCTCAAGGCATCCAAGGAACCATCCCGAAGCACGAGTATATGCCCTGAGAAAACCACCGTCGCGCGTTTTGTCGATTTCCTTCCCGGCATGCCTACCATCTGGCACCGTACCTTGTCTCTTGACTACGGCGTCTTGATCTTTGGCGAGCTGGAGCTTCTTCTCGATTCAGGAGAGTCCAGGCTGCTCAAGCCTGGGGATCTTGTTGTTCAGCGAGGAACTGAGCACGCGTGGAGGAATCCTCACCCGACCAACGCTGCGCGGGCCTTTTATGTGCAGTCTTCGACCGAGCCGCTGGTTGTGCAAGGAAAGGTACTGGAGGAGCACACCGAATTGCCTGATGTTTCCCAAGCCTGACGAAGCTTAGGGAAGTGCGCTGGATTGCAGTGTGTCGAGCCATAGTCGCTTTGGGGATTGGGGTGGTTGATGAGGGACTAGGTTACGAGGACGGAACAACTAAGGCGGAACCAAACAGTTGGGCAAGAAGCTTATCGTGTATTAAATTAGTCGCGATTTCTAAATTCATATGGTAATGAGGACCTCAAGTCCAATACCACTATCATCTAAGCGAACGAATTGCTCGATGTAGCAACGTGATCTGCCGCTTCGACATCATGCATCGGATCACAAGTTAGGGAGATACACACATGTGCTTCCCTCGTGACCGATATGCCGATATTATCCAAAACGTGTTCTGTGTGGAAGCTGTCGGCGGTCTTGCTGCTGATGAAGGTGCGCGTGATTCCTTTCTGCGCATCGTAAGGGCGAGTTTCAAGGTCACTGTTGTTATCTCTGACCCTAGCTGGATGAGCCAGCCTAGAGGTTGAGCTGGCTGCGTCTGCCATTCTTTGCGGAGTCTTTGGAAGCATGATGGAACAAATAGTTCGGCTGCGATAGTACGAGCTGGGGTTGTTGCCGTGGTCTGGATCGGAATCAGGGGCTAACCCGGGGATCCAGCGCCCAAAGAAGAAGAAGACTGCGGGTCTTAAACTTGGAAAGCATGCTATCAAGGTATCAGTCTCAGATAACGACGGCTCAAGGAATTGTAGATAGGACTGACTTGACACGGTGATTAGGTTTACTTCGGCGGAAACCCAGGCAATAACGTGGGCTGACTGCCACGTAATATCGGGGGTGGTTATATCGATCTGTGAGGCCTCTATGATGACCATGACAGAACAGAAGCAGACACTTGCAAACAGTCAGCCTTGACTAGACATGTAGCTTGAACGATGATACTCACATGAATCCAAACGCAAATAAACCCATGACGGCAATACGCTGCATTGGACGGAGTTTTAGTCTGTTGATATGAAATATTGGAAGGCTTATTATCGCAACATCGATGATAAGATGGACTGCCATGCTCCACACGAAAAATTGTATATCGTTGAGGCATCGTTTCTCGGTGATGGTGAAATCCCAAAAAGCTTGTATAGGCACGCAATGAAAAATGCTGATAATTGTCTAGGCTGGTCAATAATTGCATGTTTTCTGGGCATGGTGTGACTATCACATACCCTGATAATAATCCACATGTGAGTCAAGGCCATCACGACCATGATGGGGTATCGCAGGCCGGTATGTTGGAATAGCCGCCCTATCTCGGGTCAGTGGGTGTAATCACCATAGTTGTTAGTAACAACCCACAGTAGAAGTAAAGAATAGACATCTTTGCAAAGTATAGAACGAACGGATGAACCAGTTCAACACTGTAATGGAGATGGAGAGATCGTTGGATGGTTTCCTCAAAGGTGAGCCATGATACATCAGTGATGTGCAAGCCCAGTCCAGTCTTGATCCCTGACAGATAGATGTGAGCATAGAGGTACTGGGACAACAAGGGGGGGTTCTTGAGCGTACATATTGAGCATATAATGAGCCAAGCGACTGAAAAGATCTATCGCAACATCAGCAGAGTCCAGTTGAGACCACTACAAGACAGAGTGAGCCGTACATAGCACAAAACTGCAAAGAAATCGTCCCACCAGAACGGAAATCTTTTTAGATAGCGGCTGAAGAAGCGAAGGCCAAGGCACACGGTAGCCAGTGTAAAGGTGACGAGCAAGACGGCCCAGAGTAGAGTCTGCTTAGACTCCATCGCAAGCTCTCTCTCCTTGGCGAGGATGCGAATATCCTCGACCGCCGAGGTGCAACGCGAAAGAGCCAAAAAGGGGAGGACCAGGCAGGCCCGGCTCGGTTTTACCAGCAGGGTGTCCTTTCAGCTAAGACTGATGCGTCCGGGTATGATCATGGCTGTGCCGCGTTCTCGGCGGAAACCTTGGGCGGTGGCCGCTAAGGGTGAGGAGTCTGGACACCTGGTACTCGGAGTCTCTCTACAAAGGATATGTGCTGCGGCTGGTGCGAGAGTGTGGTGCAACAATAGAATCGTGTTGTCAAGCACAACGACATGATGATTCGAGACACCAAACACGTGCAGATAGCGCAAAGATCAGCCTGGCCCTTGTGTACCGGTACTTTGTGCGTCTAGCATACTGGTTCCGGCAGTCCTGGTAAACCTAGACCTCTTTATGGTATAGTCCAGGGCATCATCATTCCAGGTCCTCATTCCTGACGCGACGAGAAGATGGACTGGTCACCGTCCAGGCGACGCGCAACCTACGCGGCGCAAGACAGCGGCGTCGAGCATGGCATTTCTAGAAATGATAAGCAGCATGACGAGGGTCAACTACGGGTAATTCCAAATTCAGGATGAGCATAAAACGTTCTATAGTGTGAACGCGAAAAACCCGCGATAACGCTGTCCGACTAGACGTACCAGCTTAACTATCTTTTCAATATCTAGTCTAGATAGAACGAGTATTTAGATTAAACCCCAATCCCTATTTTACACGTCATTACTTCTTTCATTACGATATCAAGTGTTCCATATTGCTGCATCCGGGATGCCTTTCCTCAATCAGAGGAGGATTTAGTGCCACGATCGTAGAGTAGCTATAAAGACTGCCCCATCGCCCCATCGCCCCAAGAAACTTCCATTCCTTCTTCCCATTTCCCTCGCTTTCAAAAAGAGCCTGACTATCGATCATAAATTCCTTACCAATACAAGCGACATCGGGTCGACAACAACGACATCGTCAGGCGCATCGCCACCATTTGACACTCAGGAGGAATGAGTTAAGCCCCCTCGTAATTGCATACCTTTGCGAAGGTGAGTCTATAGAGTTTATTCCAATTCATCTTATTCAATTCGAGGGGTGGGTACGCTATTCCTGCGTTTTTCTCAACGTGATTTCAAACCCTCATTTAAATCCCACATGAATAATAACAGCCCAAGGTAAAGTATCCATTGCATTATTCTCGTTGACCCAAACTTGAACACTCACAGGCAAGGTAGATATGAGAGATTTCATGTTTGCTATTTAGTAGTCGCTGCATGGGTCTCTGCCGCCTCTAATAGGCAACGGAACTTGCAGAATAGTTCGACAGTCAACGTCGTGATAGACTCATCAGATCCACCGCCTGGATGACGTATAATGCATGGTGAGATATGTGGAACAGCGATATGCAAATAAGCAGAGACATGAGAGCGAGTGGGATTCACGTGCTGCATTGGCGTAATGACCTTCCTGATCCATCCTTTGAGAGCGTCGATCTCTGTTGTTGACTCCCGTCAGGATTCTACAGGAACAGCATTTATCAGAATTTATCAATCCGCCTCAAACAATGTCGACCATGATTACGGACGAGCTAGCGACTGCATTCAGCTCGAAACGTCTTCTCTATCGCGCCGTAGGAAACAATGAGGCCGATAAGCGCTTTCTTTACACCCAGATTGTGAATAACCCGATCAATACAGCCCTTTCCGACTTGACCCTGGTTCTGCCAAGATCCGAGGGGGCTGCCGAGAAGCTGATCGAGGGACTTTCCAAAGCCACCATGGGCTTGATGGTTTGCCTGCGAGAGGAGAGCAGCCCCGGTGAGGATGGAATGGACAAGACGGATATGCCTCCAACTGAGCCCATTCCCATCGGGTTTGTCGTTCTTGGCTGGGGCGGTACACCTTTTGACCACGCGCGCCATCGTTCAACAAGCATTGGAATATATCTGGCTGTATCTTATCAGGGGCGAGGGTACGGCACCGAGATCATCAACTGGACGCTCGACTGGGCGTTTCGGCACGGGGGCTACCATCGGGTTGGTATACGGACAGTGAGCTACAACGTGCGTGCACAGCACTTGTACAAGAAGCTTGGATTTGTGGAGGAAGGGCGTAATCGCGAGTCGCATTGGTATGATCGGAAGTGGCATGATACTGTCAGTTACGGCTTGTTGGAAGGCGAATGGGAGAATATCAGGGGTAGGTAGAAGTAATGATATGAACACAAGGTCTACTGTGGCACACAGGGCCACAAGGGACCCTGTAGATATAAAAAGGGGCAAGGTTGACATTTCATGAATGGTACTATATCAAGAGTTGAGCTGTTGCTGGTCTCTGGAGTTCATACTACGACGATAGGCGATGCTTTCTACGGCAGAAAAACACTGCGATATGCTGAACAGGGCGGAAATTACCATATACTATACTACTGCTCAGTATTATAGAAAGAATTAGAAACTCTGGCAGACCTCTTCAACCATAATTCACAAGGATCCTTCTTGGAATGTTTGTAGTATCCCACAGAAAATACGTCTTGAAATAGCATTGACAGTGGTCGATCGAGAAGTTACATCCTGTGTACTGAGAATGAGCTTTTTCATGTTTCTTCGATGATGGTATATGAAACAGACCTCGTTAGATTGACGTGAACGCCGCCATAAAGAAATCCATTGCCATCAGAACAAAATAAAGACCTTGAATCACTCTAGTGCAGATTCCCAGCCCCATACAGATCCCAAACAATCTGGTCCTCCCGCAGTATGCCAGCTCCAGCTCTCTGATAAACCCCGCGCAGCATCTTGTCCGAAGAGCCCCTGACGATCAATACGTAACAACTCGAGCCAGGGCCATATAAGTGCTCATCCGGTTTTGCTTTGCCAATCACCACGCATCGCAAATCTTCTGCTTTCTCTGCACCATCTGGTATGTCGAAACTTATCGTCCTGAACAAATCGTCGCGGTGCTCGGTCGAAACTAGCCCTCTGACCTTGGAAAGTCCTAGGATAGGCGGTCGGTTGGTGCCGTCCGCCTCCCAGTGCCATTTACCTTGAGCGCCGCTCCCAGAGTCGAAAGGAGACGAGAAATCCTTCTGCCAGTTCACCTTGTCAAAGTCAGCCTGGACGTAAGAGATGACTCCGTCGTACGCCATCCATGACCATGTCGGCACGTTGCGGTCAGTAGTATAGTTGATGAGCTTCAGAGAGGGAGTGTTGTCGGACCTCTTCCAGAGGAGGCTTCGCTCCAAGAAGGTCTGGAAGATGCCGTAACCTCCGCGGGTGTTGAATGCGGATGTGAGTCTTTTCTCTAGGCCCGAGATGGAGATTGGACGGTCCTGAGGGTGGTAGAACTTTCGCTTGGAGTATTGTTCATACAAAGTCTGGACGAGTACGACTTTGCCGTCTTTGTAGTGCGGTTCAACCGAAGTTGGGAAATCAGAGTCTCCAAGCAATGATGCTCTCCCACTGGTGCCGAGTTAGTTTCCTTGTATTTAATAGAATGTAGATCAACTTACTTGGTCAGTCTCGTTAGACTCTCGCATCGCACACCTTTGCCACACTCAAAGTACACTTGATTCTTCGTAAAGTGGATCGTGCGACGAGCGAGAGCTCGCTCTTGTAATGTCCATCCCCTGGTGTTAAGAATGGCCTCATCGACATCGCCCTTGAAGTTGTCAATGCTTCTACAAATGTAGCTGACGTCCCCTGATCGAGATGGGAGAGCAATAAATGGACGAAAAGGTGTCGGTCTCTTTAGAAAGCCCTCGATGGATGATTCGGCAGAGCTGGCGGCCAGGACACACTTGGCATTGCTGTAGACTTGCTCCATCCTTAATGATTCGCGGATCCAGTCGTTGTCTTCGTCCTGAGTTATGCAGATGGAGTCAATCCAGAGATAGCGAACACCTAGATTCCTCGTCACTGTGATGGCGTCTTGGAAGTTCAGCGGAAGCTCGTTCCACTCGATACTTGTGAACCTGCTGGTGTAGTTCTCAACTACGGTGCGGCCAAAGTGATTGCTGGGGTTGTCGCCCCAACGATGACTCGGGGCAAAGTAAACAGGCGACTCCATGTCTTTGCCTTTGGCCAGACGGAGAGATGGGTTGGATAGATCTCCGACGTCGACGACGCGAGTCGGTCGATCGTCGAGATGATTCCTGTTCGCCGAGGAACCTATATTATTGGTGGCATGCTGGTGGGTTTCATCACACACCCGCAGCCATTCATTGAAGAGGGCACACTGCTCTTTACTGCCAGGATCTGCAAGTCGAGGAGTGCCAACTTGGAAAAGCGGATTGTCCTGGGGTTGGGAACCTATAATCCATGTTAGTTGCGATGTAGAGCCAAGGACGACACGGTGTATCAGGTCGGACCTGGATCAGAGTAAAGCGATAGGATCGCGCGATTGCTCGGCTGCAGTTTGAGCGTGGGACCGTCTCGCTGAAGTAGGACCATGCCGTTGCTGGGTAATTCGATGTTTTCGAGTGACGTGTGGATTATCTCGCAAAGCTGACAACTCTTGGACTTTTCCGCCAGCTCGCTCATGCGATCCTCGATCTCGAGGTCTGGTTGCAAAAGGTCCAATCCAAAGCATCTTGCACAGAGAACGGGTTTGCTCATCGGAAGAGTTACATGATCATCGGGGGCCTCGCTGGTGTTGTTGAGAAGTTTCCAAAGGTCTCGTGCAAAGTCGTTGTCGGCGTGGGACTGCCACACATCTTCCAATTTGACGAGTTCCTGGGCATGATGTTAGTCGGGGTGAAATTATAATCTTTGATGACTTGAAACGTACAGACTATCACAAGTCAGTAGTATACGCTGCGCTTGACTAGCTCAACTTACTGACTATATCAAGATTGTCAGTCAGGTGCTTGAATCAACGGGAAGGAGACTTGTGGAAGATGGGGAAGAGTGTGCCGGTGTTCTTATCTCACTTTCTATGTCGAGGTTAGTAACGCAGAGTCACCGGTATTCATATCCGCTTACGTACTAAACATATCCAATGTCAGTACTCGTGCCTGGTTCATAATGACTTCCGCAATGAAGTAGGATAACATACTTCTTGCATGTTACTCTGCATTCCAGGCCCACCAGCCGGCAGCTTGTGGCCCCTTACTCTCGACTGTAAACTACTGCTCAAGCAATAAGAGGGCTCATCCTCAGATTTCTTGATAATGACGTCCAGTTGATCGAGAACATCTTTCGATTTGCTGCGTTCCCCTGGCCCCTTTAGCATGCTGGAGCTGACAACCCTGAGCAAGTCCCCAAGTGCCGTACCGCGTTCCAAAACTGATCCCATGTCATGGATCCACCTTTCAACTTGGGAATGGACGACGTGTTGAGGGTCGTCTCTTTTCTGCCAGAATTCCTGGATGTCGGTGTCCATGAACTTATCAAGTCCTTGGACACCCCACCCGGCCCAGATGATGAACTCCAGGAAGAGGCAGCCTAGGGACCAGACATCGAACTTGCGGGATATGTGCTCTCTGCCGTTGCCCTTGAACTCTGGAGCCAAGTATCGAAGTGTTCCAGTAACGGTCTTGGTGTATTGGTTACCTCTCATCCGGACATCTGTGGATTTCGTGTGGAACTTTCCCAAGCCGACGTCGGCAATTCTCAGAACATCCGTGCCGTTCTCTTGAAACACGAGGATGTTCTCTGGCTTAAGGTCACCGTGTCTGCAGTGAGCCATTTCCCCTTTGCGTGGACGTTCCTTGTGCAACTCGCTAACAGCCTCACACAGCCCTCGTATCTCCCTCAACGTCCATTCCATCAAGGCGCGAGGATCTCCCAAGTGTAAGACTTCATTCTTGTTGTCATCCATATCCCAGAAGTCTTTCAAATTTCCACGGTCAGCCCAAGGAAACAGGATGTAGCCCACTGCTTTGCCCGTGAACTTGTAACTGGCAATTGGACTGATCAAATGGAGATGTGGAAGCTCTTGTACTATCACCTGAATCTCTGCTAAGACCTCCATCTCACGTTTAAACCATTCAGGTTCCGTTGCCTGCATTTCTTTCAACGCAGCTCTGATATGTTGTCCGGGCACCTGCATGCGCAACTGTAAGCCTTTGTTCCAGATCGATATGTGTAAAGGATACAAGGCATTGTGAATATAATGGTATACTTGCCTGCGTAATGACATTCTGGTGAGCTTTATGCAGTGTCACTTCGCATACGAAGCCGAATGAGCCTTTTCTGGTTTGATCTGACATTGCCAGAAAGGGCAGCCGGGTTTCCTCCTCTATTTCATGATAAAACTTGGCTTTGGTAAAGACTGGTGCTAGGAATGTCCATTGAGAGTTAAAGAAAAATCCCCTATAGACATGACCATGTTCAGCAATGGCGTTGATGCCCTCTGGCCACGAGTGTGACGGCGTATCGCCTGCATCGCCAATGGCAACGAGGTTGCGGCCCTTATCCAGGGTTGCCGGAAGATCACTGTCGCTGAACTTGTGTGAGGGAGTTTCCCGAAGAGCTGTCCACTGGATACGTTCGCATTCTAGTCTATGTGCGTTTCCTCTATCAAAGAGGGTTTTGCTGTCACAATTTCAAAGAACACGGTTTCTTTTCACATCTTTGATATCATATCCCAATATCAGCACAGCTACCTAATTTTAGTCTTTTCTACTGCATCGTAGGAAAGACTCAGATCTGATGCATCATGAGAGGCTATTCTGGCCCTCAATGGGTATAAAAACTGCTACATGACCCCAAGAGACTTCCTTCCTTCCTTCCTTCTGGTCACAAATACACCATGAATCCATCTATGCCAACCAGAACCGTCATCGGCAACGCCGATACCGACAAGAATGACCTCGCCGAGGTCTACCGCCGCGAGTTTATGGATTACAGCGAAGATGACGATGGCCGTGGATGAGAAGGGAAAAGCTTGGCTGTGGGGAGAAAGGTCAAGGTGACTGGTTGAGTGAGTCAACCTGTCCGGTGGAAGGTTTTGGGGGCGTATGCAGTTAAATGCAGTCATAGATCTAATTCAGATTTCTCTGACTCACAACAATGTTGAACACAATGGATACAGAGAGAACAGTACCTGTCTCTGGACAGACTCAAGGCTCTGGTCAATCCCACAAGTGCCAAGAAGCTGTTAGAGTCCCTTGGCTTCTCCCAACAAGATGTCCGTGAGTTGGTGAAAGGCATCTTTGAAGTCGCGGGATACTCTGGAAGCAATACCGAGAAGTCACAAAGAGGGCCAAAAGAGCGGCCAACCTTGTGTAGAATCTTCACCATCCTCATCATCATGCAAAGGGCTCCAGCAATTCAACACTTCGTCAGGAATAACATCAATGATTCTGTTCTTCCCCTCACCATCGAACAAAGGTTCGGTGGCTACGATTCTTCAGCCCTCGCCAGAAATTTCAGAATACAAAGCCTTAGCGGAGGTGACGCTGACGACGAAGAGTCCCATCCGGGCTATGACAAAAAGCTACAGCAGTGCTTTTCCGATTTCGATCGACTCGATGTTGAATCCTTTTGCGGCATGCAGAAAAAAGTACACGTCCCATTTCTCCAGTTTCCCGGAGATAACCTCAATGTCTGCTTTTACGACTTGGATTCGGATTGCATTCTGCCTTTCACAGAACTGGGAAATACAAAGCGTGGAGGAGAAGGTTCAGTCACAAAAATACAAATTCATCCCGCGCATCACAACTATGGCGGCCCGAAAAGGGTAATAAGACCCAAGACCTACCAACTCAAAAGAACGACGACTTACCTTTTGTCTGTCTAGAAACATTCAAACCCTGTTTTTGCAGTCAAAAAGCTCCTCGGGGCGAGTGTTGTCGAGTTCAAAAGGGAAGTCGAGACTTTTGAAAGACTTGCACGCAAACCAAACTCCAAGGCACCAGACCATTTGATACATCTTGAACTTGCATATCGACACGGCACTGATTGTTGTTTAGTCTTTCCTTGGGCAGACGGAAACCTCAAGGAGTATTGGGCAACTCATACACGAGACCCCGGCAACTACGACGATGTTTGCTGGTTCTTCAAGCAATGTTTAGGACTGGTCACTGGGCTTCGTCGGATTCACGATCCTTTGAGCTTCGCACGTGCGTCTGGTAGCAACGGCATCAGCTCAGCAGCGGGCAAGTCACCAATGATTCCGGATGACAAGTACGGCCGCCATGGAGATATCAAACCGGAGAACATCCTCTGGTTCATCGACTTTGACGGCGACAAGGATCATCTAACCATCTGTGATTTCGGCTTGGCTCGGTTTAACAGCATCCAGTCAAAGTCACGCGTGGACCCGAAAGACATCGACGGTTTCTCGGATACCTACCAGCCTCCTGACTGCTTTTTCAAAGAGAAGCTAGTCAACCCAAGTTACGATATCTGGTCACTGGCATGCGTCTTCCTGGAATTCATCTCCTGGTTCCTCATCGACTACAAGCATACCAAAGTCTTTTCAAAAAAGCGATTGGCATCCGACCCTCAGTTTCCTAGATTGGCCATCACTGACGACAGATTCTTCCACCTGGACTGGAGTGGTGAGAACGAGACTGCAAAATCTGCCAAAGTGAAGCGCTCGGTTCTTGAGGTAAGCGTGTTGCGAGGCTTCACATTGTGCCAAGTCAGTTGACCGTGCAAATACTGACAATCTCTTTCATGTAGTGGATTGAAAAGCTTCACTCTCTTGACTGTTGTCCTCGGTCTATACATGAGTTTCTGGACCTGATACAACAAAGAATGCTTCAGCCGGAAGCCTCCAACAGAGAAAACGGTGCCATGATAAGGAATGAACTTGTTAAGATACAAAGGGTTGTTACGAAGACGTGAACTACGCCACAGATGGATACTCTGATGCACAAAGACCCACCGGTAAATCTCAAATGAGGTCGGCACAAGAAAGAGAGGTCAGTCTGGCTCCCTCTATCTCACGATTTGGACACCTTCCTAGAGTCGTGCAAACTTACAGCGGTATGCAGCCCCCGAAAGAAACGGATATGGAGGAACTCAAGCGGGAGCTTGACCGTCAACTATCGGATCTGGTTCCCAAGCTCGCTGATATGCCTGACCCGTGTAGGCCTGAACAGTTGGTGCTGGATCCTGACACAATTGAAGATGTGCATCACAGATCTGGCGTCGAACAAGACGTGGGTAACAATCTGGAAGCTGCGCAACAAGATGTGACGGAATCTCTCATGACGAAATCGGAAACAGTCGACATGCTAAACAACGCCATCCATTCTCATGATCCATCGGCTATAACCAAGGATCCGCTTTCTACAAGACCTACCACAAGTCGGAGCACAGATGAAACGCAAAACGCCAGTTGGGATCCTCGAATCTCGTTCCAAAGGGAGAGGAAAGACCCGGCAGAACACCCCCAGCGGTCCGGGAGTGGGAGAACAGGTTCTGTGCTCACGGTGGAACGGGAAACGGCGCCTCAAAGAAAGATGCCAAAATCAACAAAGCGCATGGTTCAAGGAGTCAAAGAAGCTTTCAAAACTCTTGGGCGCAAATTGAAAAGCCCTCGGAGACGCGGCCGAGGTTTTAGAAGTATGTTCCAAAGAGCGTCGAAGAGGCGTCCGTAAAGGGAATATAGTAATGTTAATACAAATAAAGGTTCCTCAAGACATAGCCCAAACAACCTCAAGTGGTGGTTATTACTTCAGTTCCCCCAATCTAAAATGGTCTATGATTTCTGTGACTTTTACTTATTTTCAGCTTATCAAGTGCGGTATTGACCTCGACCAACACCCCCTCCCAACCGCTGGCTGTTTCCGATACTTGAGAAAGGGCTAGTCGAGATAAAGCTTAATACTTTCCAACGACCCGATAAAGCGCTGGTGTCGTGAAACATATATGCCGAGGATCAGGTAAAATCTTGGGGAAACCCAGGAGCAAAGCTTGGCAGACTAGATATCAAAGTGTAGTGAGAACCCGGAACTGCTGGTATCACAACCTTCCAGATGGTTTTGTGGTCTCGGTGAGATCTTCACTAGAAGTGGTGGTGTCCACGACCGACTCCTCAGTTGTGGCTGTGGTCTCACCTTTGGAGTCTGTCGTGGTTTCTTGGCCCGAGGTTGTCGTCGTGATCGACTCAATTAAGTCCGTGGTGGTGGACTCCTCGACAGAGACTATGCTTATAGTCTCATCTAGGGATTGTGTAGTGGTAGTGGTAGTATCCTCAATGGTAGGATAACTAGACGAAGTGGTGGAAAGAGTGACAGGAACGGGATCAATGGGCAAAGAGGTAGTGGTGTCCAAGAGAGACTCAGTGGCTGTAGTAGCGTTGCCACTGTTCAGCTCTGGAATTAGAGAAGATGCAGCCTCCGCAACAGCGCGAAGAGCCAAGAGAACGCTAACAAAACGCATTGTGTCTGTCTGAGCCTTGGCTTGCACAGCTTAAGTTGGGTGCTGGGTGGCTTGGGACTGCACTATGACAAGCGGAATCGCAGACATAATATACAGATAGACAGATTAGATCCAGCAGTGCCATTATCGAGGACGACTACGTAGTATGGGTTTCTTTTATCCTACGTCGACTCCACGAGTCCACGGAGATTAAAATCACAAATGGCCTCTGAAAAACTCCAGAGGAGACAATTACATATGAGCACAACAGTTTCTATGGAACTGGGTCCATTTATACGGGCTTGTCCCTTTTTACAGCCTCTATATTCTTCATCAGAAACTGTCCGACACACCGAAATAGTAAGCAAGAGGTTTCCTTAGGCCTGTTCGTTCATCCTTGTAGCGGCGGCAGCATTCGCTCCATGCCACCGCACCCCACAACGAAGATCGGTATTACTATAGCCGAACTCCAGCTTGAGGTCGGTGTAGTACTGGAATTAGGTAGTATTGAGAGTAGGAGATTTGCGATGACGCACCTAGCTACAGGGACCCGACTGCTCTGTGCGCAGAGGTATATAGAAGCTTCGCATATTCGTCCAAATTCGTTTCTCTTCAGCACATGCGCCATCGTTTTTTTCTCTCTCTTTCTCCTTTCTCTATCCCACAGCCAACACAGCCCAGCATGACTCACCACGACGATCCTGAGAAGATCCTGCTGAAGCTCAAGGACGCAGCCGAACGCGCAGACACGTCAGCTCTCGATCAGGGGTTGCTTGAGTGGGAACGAGTTCGCGAGGAGGACTGGGCCAACGTTGAGATATCGGATGGCTTCAGTGTACGACATCACGGCCTCTCACCCAAGATGCGTGCGTTGCACGTTCCAATGAACGCGGCGGCCAACCACGGACACAGGGAAGTGGCGGCTCGTTTGCTGAGAAAAGGATGCGAGGTTCCTGTTGTATCCGTTCGACACGTGGTCCACCATAAGCACTGGGACCTGTTACAGCTATTCATCGACAGCGGCTGGGATATCAACTCTCCTTTGGAGGGGCCCAAAACCAATAGTTCTCCAATTATGAGGCATGTTCTCGCATCTCACCGACAGATGCATTTACTGACAGCACCTACAGAGATTTCATCCGGAACCCTGAACAAGTTGGCGGATGCCTAGAAAATGGGGCTGATCCTTCGTTTGTCTCTCTCTCTCACGAGTTGACCATTATCCAGCTGGCAGGCACCATGGCTCCCATCGAGACAATCCGACTCTTGAGGAAGCATAACGCAGACTTTACAAGAGGCAATGCCCTGCATAAAGCTGCCAGCAGTCGCTTTCCGCAACGCCCCGAGGTGATGGCCTATCTGCTTGACGAGGCGGGCGTCGATATCAACCAGCTGGAGCACGTGTATGACTCAGTTATCCAAGACTGGAAAGCAGGGGGGGTAGGCACAGCGCTTCACTCTGCGGTGAGAGCCAAGCGCCCGGAGAATATCAAGCTTTTACTCGACAGGGGCATCAACAAGGATCTGAAAGACAAGGAAGGTCGGGCCGCCCTTGACAGGGCTAGAGAGGCAAATTATGCCGAGGGAGTGACACTTCTAGAGTCGTGGGGGCGCCTTTGATACATACATACCGCCGGAACGACTTGTCGATCGTGGTTTTGTTTTGCCGAGATGGAATGATATGCTTGTCCGATATTCCTGTTTCTTTTGGGCTCAGATGAGGCTGCGGTACTACCTACGTAGGAGCAAGTGTCTACCCACTACTATTCTCAATCTGAACTATGGATCCAATGTACAGCTGTAATTTCTTGTTCATACTCCACTAGTAAGCTGCACGGTCGATATACTTGTTCTAATAGTTGTCGAGTTGGCTCTCACTGAATCCCTATATATATGAGATTCTGTCACTACCGTTGTTTCTAATCCAGACTCGTTACTCAAGCACTTCACCAATCACTCATTCCACTCATTCACTCATTTCATTAACTCATTTCATACACTCACTTGATACACTCTTTTTTCACTCTTTAATTCAGCCAATATGTTGGGCCCCGCGATGTTGCAGAATGGCTTCTCTAAGCTGCTGGCCGCCCTGTTCTGTCTCCTTGCTGCAGTCAACTATTCCATTGCGGCCCCTCACAATAGAGAGTAAGTGAACCGCAACAATTCCAATGCTGTTCGAATGTCTAGCTAACCCCGTCCAGCCTTGCAGTCCGCGAGGAAGGACGCCTCTCCACCAGAGCCGGGACTCCCGAGGTGAAGTGGTTTCATGAGAAGCTCAAGACTTCCACCCTTTTCCGCGAGGAAGAGACCGTCTTCATTGACTTCCGAGACGGCCCCAAGAGCTATGCAAGCGGCGCTTTTGGAGGATGCATCGCACTCATCATCGCTACTAAGCAGGGTGCCATTGCGGGACACTACACCGCGACCAAAACAGGCGTCGAGAAAGCTGCCGAGGACTTCAAGAAACTCTACGAGGACGACGACAAGAAAGATCTCTTGGAGGATGCAACTCCGCACATCTACTACATGATACAGAACCCCTCCGAGGGAGATATCCACGCAGAGGAAGTCGTCAAAGAGCACATCGAAATGCTTGAGGATCTCACGGACAACGACGTCGTCCACCACGACTACATGGAAAGCGTCTACGCGTACGTTGATGAAGACTTGGAGGAGATTCAGGGTTGGGATCGGGAGAACATCCTGTCTGGTGCCGTCGTCATTGAGAATGAGGGCGGGGGCGACAAGGACACCAAACTTTCCTTTGTCACCCAGCAGCTCATCAGGGACAGTGCCAGGCCCAACTAGAGGCTCTTGCATGGGCAAATGTC